>CAUYLG010073271.1:0-43073 GCA_963573385.1 Cacajao melanocephalus
GGCAGTAGAACAAGAATCCTGTTCTCTCTCCCTCTTTTCCTTCCTCTTTCTTTCTCTCGTACAGTCTTTTTTTTTCTTTCTTTCACTCTCACTTTCTTTCCTCTCTTTTTCTTTCTTTCAAAAAATAAAAAAAAAAAAAAAAAAAAAGAAAATGGATGTGGGAGAGTAGACCAGCAGTCTCATTGCTGGGTATGTATTCAAAAGACACAGGTACTCATGTCTTCATTGCAACACTATTCATAGTAGTAAAGACAAGAAATCAACCTAGGTGCCCATCCATGGTGGACTGGATAAAGAAATTGTGGTACATATACACCATGGAATATTACACAGCCATAAAAAAGAGTGAAATTATGTTCTTTGCAGCAATATGAATGGAACTGAAGGTCATGAACCTAAGGGAATTAATGCAAATTAATTCAGTTCATTAGATTAGCTAACATAAATTAAGGGCCTAACCAGGTGGTCAGCATGTTCTCTTGCCTTCTGCTTCTCAGTGTGGTCCAGGGACCAGCCTGGAAGCATCGATGCCTCTTGGAAACTTGTTTTTTCCCTTCAACCTGGCTGTTGTTTAAATTAAGGAGGTATCATATTTATCGTATTTTACTTCAGTACTATGAGGTTTTCTAAAGCAGTGTTTTGAAAGGAAAAGGTCTCTAGTGGTGTATTGACAAACTTTGATGTTACCAACTTCTTGACTTTTAGTTTCTTCAACTCTACAGCTGTAAAGGTTGCTCAAAGGGACCTTGCAAAAGGAAAGCTTCTAGCTAGACGGGGAGTGGCTTCATTTGGAATTGCAAAAGACTGAAGTGACTTTCATTTTCTTACGCATTTTGTTTGGAGGGCGCAGAAATTAAATGTGTGAGTCTGCCTTTGCAGTCCTCAGGACACCAGCTGAGGGGAGGGGACATTTGTGATGTCTTCTGAAAGCTGGTGTTGGAGAGCTGAATCACGCCAAGTCCCCCATTCATTTGCTGTGAATTTGTCTGAGGGCTTATCAGGATAGATTCTATACTTGATGCACTCCGCAAACCTTTATTGAACGATTTTTTATTAAAGTGTCTGAAATCAGCTATGTCATTTGCAACTCGGGATAGAGAAATACTAAATGGGGTTGCAAGAGGGGCTTTATTTCATTGTTAAGGAGCCTGTATTATGACTTAAGTACCTCATTTATCTGGCATCGTTGGGAAATTGTTACTGCCTAAGTGGCTGCTGCTGAGGGTGCAGTTCCTTGCACATCTAGGAACTCGACAAATGTCTGCGGAATGTGGTTGAATGCACTAAATGAAACATCTCTGCAAATGCCAGGCCATTTTGAAAAGTGATAAGCATTTGATTGATATCTTTCTAAAGTAAATTCAATATGTTTTTGTATGTGAGTCACAGTGCACAGAATGTGGATTGGACGTTCTCGTGATAAATTGAAGCCACGGTTTTGTAGAGGACATACGTTATTTTACCATCTGTAATTCAGACCAGGGACTCCTTTGTCATTGCCACTGTGTCCACTGTCACTTCTACTGCCTCCCAGGTTTGTCTGCCTTTAAAATGTTCACACCCTCTGATCTTCTGAAGTTTCATTCTGATAGCAGATCTATGGGAAGAACATAAGCTTTGGTGTCAGGCAGATCAGACTTGAAATCCAGTTCCTCTCATTTTCTTGCTGCAGAACTTGATCAGCTTTCCTAACTTTGCTGAATATGGGCTTCCTCATCTGTCAGGTGAAGGATCTGTTTGACGTAACATATATTAAGGGCCTAACCAGGTGGTTACCATGTTCTTTTGCCTTCTGCTACTCAATGTGGTCCAGGGACCAGCCTGGCAGCATCAATGCCTCTTGGAAGCTTGTTAGAAATGTAGAATCTCACACCCCACCCAGACCTACCAGACCTATGGAATCAGAATCTGCATATTAACTAGCTCCCTGGGTGGTTCCTATGTACACTGAATTTTGGAAAACACTGGCCTAGAGCTTCTATTTGTTCTCCTCTTTGGGAGAGAGAACAGGATGTTCCCAAACAACTTTAGTTCATCAAGGCTTCAGTTTTCTGGAAGCATCATGAGAAGTGGCCTTCAAAAAGAGAGTTGGAACTTTCTGTGAGCTTCTTCTCTGTGTGGTAGGTTAATTTGAGATGGCCCTTTATTGTTCGTTTCTTACCCATCCACATACCGACACAGAATCATCATTTAGGGAATGTGAAGGCCAGGGTCTCCTCCTTACACCCTGGGATAGCTGGGCTTCCAGTCTGTCCTCTATGCTTGCGTGCCTCACAAGTGACACTGGGTCATTGGGACAGGTCAGGACGGCAGAGCATTACACTCCCCATGCTATTAGTGCCCGACCAACCTGAGTCCGCATCCTGCACAGTGAAAAGAGTCCAGCAGGCACAGTGGGCCTGAGCAGAGCCGGGCTTGCCACTGGAGGCAGCCCTGGGAGATGGTGCCTGGCCTGTTCATGGAGTCCATGCCATCATCTGGCTACCTCACCTAGGTGTCATGACACCTAATATCTGCTTTTTCATTTTCTTGAGCAGATAGACCATTGCTTTCATATTGTCCCTTCTAACATGTTTCTGCTACATTCTAAACCCTTGCTACACAGAGTGTGGCCTCAGGCCCAAAGGCATCAGTATGGTTGGGAGCTTGTTGGCCACACAGAAGCTCAGCCCCTGCCAAGAAAATGCACTGAGTCTGACCGTGAATTTCTAAAGTTCCCAGGTGGTCATGTGCACAGAAGACCTGGAGAAGTGCTGAGCTAGTATATGTTCAGTAAATATTAATTTTCCCTTCCTTTGTTAAACCTGGTGTATGAAATAAAAATCAATAAGGCTCTGCATGAGGGCTTGAGAAATGAGGAGCTCAATGTCGGGGCAGGAATTCCATGAGGACTGTCTCTTCTCTAGTCCAGGCCAGTTCTCTGGAAGGTCAGGGTTGCTTCAAGACTGACCTGCGGCTACCTGGGGAGGAAACTGCTGCAGCCACTGTTCTTCGTGGTAGATGTCTGAAGCCCATGAAGCCTTCCTGGGACAGCCATTGTCTGTGCTGCAGTCATTCAGGGCAGCAAGCATATAAACAGAGCCCGACGCTGCATTCAGCTTCCGGTTACATAACCTCACTTTGGAGTCATACTTTCCAGATGTTGTGTGCAGACATGCTCCTTTCTTGCCCTACCTGTTTCTTTAGCCACATTCAACTTTTCGGGGAAAGATCACAAAATAAGCTCCAAGGACAGCCAGGGTGCTTTAAATCTGAAATAATGCTTTTTTAAGCTTATAAAAAATTGTGTTTATTTGCTTTCCTGGAGGCTTTCTAAAAACTTTTTGTTTCTTTTTGTTTCCCTTTATGTAATGTTTCTTCCTTCCTTTTTTCCTTTCCCTCCCTCCCTCCCTCCCTCCCTTCACTCCTTCCTTCCTTCTTGTAATGGAGAAGCACAGTTTTGGAGCTTGGATTTTGGTTACTTATATGTGTGTAGAGACTTGAGTTCAGATCTGTGAGGAATTTGAGCATGAACCTAAACCCCATATTCAAGGGTTCAAGGCTTCAAGAGAACCCCTGGCTTGCAGTCAACAGCTTTTGGCCAGCAGAACCCGCTGGTGGGTTCTCTGTATGGGGTGGATCATTCCGGGGCCACACACAGAAATCAGGATGAGGTCACTCAACAGACTCACGCTCCTTGAGCTTTCATGCTGGTGCAGGCATTCCGCTAGTGGTGGGAAGGTTTGGCGATACAGTTCCAGCCCTCGGACCACATGCTGAAGGCGGCGGGGAGAGAAATCCAGCTACATCCACTCAGAGTGATTGATGTTCTACTATAGGTGTGCACGTTGGCCCCCAGGGAGTGTCAGGATGGATGAGAAGGTGTGGGGTAAAGGAAGCCTTCGGAGAGGAGGCAGTGGTTGAGTCAACAAGTGTCTCCAAAGGAAAAGAGTTAAGTTAGATTTCACCAGGGAGGATGATGGTACTCATTTGAGGAGGTGAAAGCCATGAAATCGAGATAGCCTGTTAGCAACGACGGTATGCAGCTCTTTTCTTTCACCTGTGGCCAGCAGGTAATTCATCTGCCACACTTACTTTCCACACTCATTAAATACATCTTCCCAAAGGGTGGCAAGGAGGAAATAGGAATGCATCCCCCTGTTGGGATGGAGGCCCACCGAGGAACTTGGCTGCCGGTACTCCATGTGTAGCAGGAGGATTTCCTTCCCATGTGCCCTTTGTCTTTCCTCTGTTGTGGGTTATGAATAACTATGCATCCATTTGCTGCTCTTGTTCTACTTCGTGTTTCAAACGCAGGAAGTCAGCCTTTAATTAAGAGCAATAAACTCAAAGGTAGATCAGTGCCCGAATGGAAAATTGCCATGTGAACCAAAATGGCACTTGATTAATTTGTTAAGGTGAAAACATTTTTTTAAAGTGGCAGTGGGTGTCCCTCAGTGAGATTCCCAGCGTTGGAAGAGCTCTTCAGGGGTGTGAGACCCAGGGTTCCATTTTCCCTTTAGTGAAGGGCTTCATTGTTGTATATAGGAAAAGTCTTGTAGGTGTGCCAGGCTTCATCAGTGGGTAGTCCAAGGTACAGGGCACGATGTTCCAGGGAACTGGTCAAAGCTCTAGGAATTGGAAGTTAGAACACTGTAAGTATATGTAGCTTTTATATTTATACACTTGATTTTTTTAAACTTGAAGAATCATTTAAGAGTGCATACTTATCCTAGAAAACCCAAACAGTGCCAAACCATAGAGGGTAAAAAGTTAAAATCATTCTCCACTTACAGTTTACCTCCTCCAGCTGCAATGCACAAGAGTAACTGACCATTGTGAACATGGAGGCCAAGAGGGTGGGATTCTTCATGGCCTCTTTCTATTCATTCACAAGTATGTATATAGGTTATTAATACACCAGTGAGATACACTTTACACTTTATTTTGAGACTTACTAAACTGCTGCCTTGATGTTTTGTTTGTCTCCCGTACACCTTTTGTCTGGACTTTATGTTGACAGGTGTGATGGAGAAGGGCCTTGGGGTTGTGAGTTTTATCTCAGAACTTAAATGAAACCAGGGAGTTCCCATGTGCTTCTGAGGTTGCTCAAAGCTCAGAGCTCCTCTGGCCTGGTGTGCTTTATATGGCAATGGTGATGCTTGCACAGCCTGGCCACTTGCGTTTCCCTGGCCATTGTATCGCAAAGTTCTCCTGTTTACTTTGTAGCAGTGTCAGGAGCAACAAGATGAGGGAAAACAGAAATGTTTTTCAGTGTTTTCATGTATTCTTTCTTTTCTCTTGGTTTTCTTTTCTTTTTTTTTTTTTTTTTTTTGAGTCGAAGTCGTGCTTTGTCATGCAGGCTGGAGTGCAATGGCATGACCTCGGCTCACAGCAATCTCTGCCTCCTGGGTTCAAGTGATTCTTCCACCTCAGCCTCTCGAGTAGCTGGGATTACAGGCACCTACCAGTATGCCCGGCTAATTTTTGTGTTTTTGTAGAGACAGGGTTTCATCATGTTGGCCAGGCTTGTCTTGAACTCCTGACCTCAGGTGATCCACCTGCCTTGGCCTCCCAAAGTTCTGGGATTACAGGTGTGAGCCACCATGCCTGGCCTCTCTTGCTTTTTTATGACCTCTTCTTCCTGGGCAAGAGAGACGAAATAAAGCATGTTATTGCAGAGCTGCCCCTCCATCCAGAGGTGGAATTAAATCAGCCTTCCAAGGAAAAGCAGTGGGGTATCTGGTTCCTCCCCTGTTTGCTCTGGGCTCTGTACCTGAGTGGCACTGAGTAGGGTCAATGAACCTGAGCTAGGCTGGAACCCAGCCCCATTCTGGGTCAGTGACCCATTTCAGCTCTGAGGTCTGAACTTGCCTCTCCTGCCACTGCTAGGTCTTTCCTTTCTTAGTTGACTTAGCAAGTCAGATTTTGAGATTTAACTAAGAATCCAAGGCATTAAACCTAGCTCAGCTACAATAATCTGGCTGCTGATTCCATGTGGACATGTAACAGCTCCTGCTGTCAGAGCAGGTCCTGGGGATCACGGAGATATGGGGCGAGTTTCTCTTGTGCTTGAACCTTTTCTTCTGCCCTTTTCAAACTAGTAACTGGGAGGTGCCACACTGACAAGTTAAATCCCTCTGGGGCTTTACAAACTTGTTGTGCTACCCCACTTCTACCCAACGAGGAGATGATACATTTTAAAGGATGGGCCGAGGGAGAGGGAGATGCCAGACACATGAGCTGAACCGTAGAACTTCAGGTCTTAGGATATGGGAAGGAAAATTCATGCTGTAAGCATCCCCTGATGAAATTCACAAACCGGTCACTCTGGTCATTTATCCAGCTCATGTTTACAGAACCCAGGGACTGTTGATAAACAACAAAAGCTTTCACCTTTGAACATTTTCTGTCTCCAACTTTGTCTGTGGTTTTGCTGCAGGGTCCCAGGCCTACAGACAAGTGTTCTTCCATGGGCCAATATTTTTTGAGGAAGGTTGGAGTAAAGATGCACTTGATACCCGGTTCTGTTCTAAATCCTCTTCTTGTTTTTTTGAGGCAGGGTCTCACTCTGCCACCCAGGGTGGAGTGTAGTGGAGCAATCTCGGTTCACTGCAACCTTGACTTCCCCTGGCGCAAGTGATCCTTCCACCTCAGCCTCCTGAGTAGCTGGGGCTACAGGCATGCTCCACCATGCCCAGATAGTTTTTTTGTGTGTTTTTTATAGAGATGGGGTTTCACCATGTTACCCAGGCTGTTCTCATATTCTTGGGCTCAAGCAATCTGCCCACCTCAGCCTCCCAAAGTTCTGGGATTACAGGCATGAGCCACTGCTCCCTGCCTTTAAATCCTCTTTACTGGAGTTCTAGATGCTTGAGGCTTTTCATTCAGGACTGCAGTTTTCCTTGCCTGCAGGATGAATGGAGTTGCTGCAGAAGGTTCTCTCTCATGAGGCAGCCTGTAACTCCTGCCATGCCAGCACACTGCCCATCCGTACTCACAGTCTTTCAGAAGAAGCATCAGCAAAGCTTGTCATAACACACCTTGGTGGTTACCAAGCCTTGGCCTGTTGGTGTGTCTGGACATGAGTTACCGACTATGGGCAGGAAGTCTGACCTTTCAGATTTCTGATTTACACGTGGCGTCTGCAATGCACAGAATTGCAGTGTCACCCATCATTATTAACTGACAGGTTTTGGCATTTGGTGGTAGGCCACATATAAAAGTGCTGAAGAAGAAATCTGCTTTGATTTTCTAGGTGGTAGGGCCAGTGTGCTGGCAGTCAGGTCACTTGCTTCTGGGGCACCCTCATTCTGTCCCATCTGCTCTGTTTTTGCAATTTTTGCAAAGAAAGGGTCCTTGGTGTTGCTGTGCTCAGACTCACCTATCCTCGCACCCACACCTGTCTCTGCAGTTCACACAGGGAAGGTCAGTTTCCTTGTGCTGGGCAAACCTGTTTTTCTCTCTTCTCTATCAAACTAGGCACATTTTAAACGGGAGGGAAGGAGGCTGCAGTAGCAGCCTGGCAGTGGCCCTAGGGTAGGTTTTCGAGAACAAGATGTTGTTCAGATCACTAGGGCTGGGGTGTCAGAGACCCCATCCAAGGTGCAAAGGAGGAGGTATAAGGTTGGGGGATTTTCCATCCAGCACCAAATAGGGATGGAATGGAGTGTTCTGGAAAGAGGCAAGGTTTGTGCTGAAATCCTGGGGTCGTGGTCTTAGAAAGACTTAGAAAGCTAAGTGAGTTATACGGCTGGGGACAGATCCCTCCACCTCGCTGGGCTATGGATTCTTTCTGCAAAATGCTGATGTCACTCCCTCCTGGTTGTGGTCATAGAGATTGCATAGAAGGATACACTGCTGTACTTAGGTCATGACCAAGAATGCATGTGCTGGTGACTTTCATGATCTGTCGGTGTGGATCCAATGGCTCTTCTGGTAGGAGGGTCTCCACCCTGCTGGAGAATTACAGTACTGTAACCAGAGTTCACAGTTCTTTTGTTCACTCATGTATATAACTATAGGTGCTCCTCAATTTACAATGGGATTATGTGCCAATAAGCCCATCCTCAACTGAAAATAACATAAGTTGAACGTGCATTTTATACACCTAACCTAGTGAGCATCATCACTTAGCCTAGCCTACCTTCAACATGCTCAGGACACTTGCTTACAGTTGGACAGAATCATCTAACACAGAGCTTTTTATTACAAAGTGTTGAACATCTCACAGATCTATTGAGTACAGTATGCTGCATAGTGCACTGGTGATGGCGTGGCTGGGAGTGGCAGCATCGTCAAAGCCTATTGAACCACGTATTGCTAGCTTGGGGAAAGATCAAAATTCAAAATTTGAAATACAGTTTCTACTGACTGTGCATTGCTTTTTACCATCATAGAGTGGAGAAATCCTGAGATGAACCATCGACAATGGGGACCACCTGTACTAAGAAAGATCTAGTTAAGGGGGGTTTCAGCAAAGACAAGGCCACAGTTCTTTCCTCTTGGTGCTTCTGTGGAGCTGGAGTGAGAGGGGTGAGATAGAGAGGCTCAGAAGCACACCCAGAGGATGTAAGCAGGTCCCCAGGGTTATAAAAAACCAAGGCAGGCAGCGTGTCTGCAGTCACTGGGGACGGCAGGCTGAAAACCATCAGGGTTTACTCCACCAGGGTAGGGGAGGGGGTGGGGGGAGAGCAAGTGTGATGGTCCCTTTGACAGGACAAGGTTTCCCTGTTTAATCTGAGCGATGGCTCATAAATCAGTTAAATAAAATCCAATCTTGAAAATGTCTAGCAGTTCAAGAGTTCTGGGATTCAGCAAAGACAATGGGAGCCATAAATGAGCCAGACGCCATGTCATGCCGACTCCCCCTGAGGAGAAGCAGAGGATCAAGGCCAGGTTGGCCCTAGGGGCTGGGGAGAGGTCACCTGACCTGAAGTGGACTTTTTGCTCAGGAGAAAATGAGAATGATCTCAAGGTCTTTGCTGAGGAGGCAGACTTCTTTAAGTGTTCCTAATGAACTCTCTTTGCAAAATTAAAAAAAAAAATAGAGTCTCTTGATTTCTTTTTTTTAAAAGTTCCAACCATTGTGGAAGACAGTTTGGCGATTCCTCAAAGAACTAGAAATAGAAATTCCATTTGACCTAGCAATCCCATTACCGGGTATATATCCAAAGGACTATAAATTGTTCTATTATAAAGACACATGCACACGTATGTTCATTGCGGCACTGTTTACAATAGCAAAGACCTGGAACCAACCCAAATGTCCATTAATGATAGTCTGGACAAGGAAAATGTGGCACATATACACCATGGAATACTATGCAGCCATAAAGAACGTTGAGTTTGTGTCCTTTGTAGGGACATGGATGAATCTGGAAACCATCATTCTCAGCAAACTGACACAAGAATAGAAAATCAAACACCACATGTTCTCACTCATAGGTGGATGTTGAACAATGAGAACACATGGACACAGGGAGGGAAGCATCACACACTGGGATCTGTTGTGGGGACTAGGGAAGGGACAGTTTGGGATAGGGAGGTTGGGGAAGGATAACATGGGGAGAAATGCCAGATATGGGTGACGGGGGAAGGAGGCAGCAAACCACATTGCCATGTATGTACCTATGCAACAATCCTGCATGGTCTGCACATGTACCCAGAACCTGAAGTACAATTAAAACTATATATTTAAAAAAATTTCCAACTTTTATTTTAAGTTCAGCGGTACATGTGCAGGATGTGCAGATTTGTTACATAGGTCAATGTGTGCCATGGTAGTTTGCTGCACAGATCATCCCTTCACCCACGTATTAAGCCCAGCATCCATTAGCTATTTTTCCTGGTGCTCCCCCTCCTCCCACCCTGCCCCAGAAATAAGACCACACACCTACAACCATCTGATCTTTGACAAACCTGACAAAAATAAGCAATGGGGAAAGGATTCCCTATTTAATAAATGGTGCTGAGAGAACTGGCTAGCCATATGCAGAAAATTAAAACTGGACTCGTTCCTTACACTATATACAAAAATCAACCAAGATGGATTAAAAACTTAAATGCAAAACCCAAAACTATAAAAACCCTAGAAGAAAACACAGACAGTACCATTCAGGACATAGGCACAGGCAAAGATTTCATGACAAAAACACCAAAAGCAATTGCAAGGAAAGCAAAAATGGAGTCTCCTTGATTTCTAAGTGAGCTACTAGGTGGCTGGGCAGACACACGCATTCAAGGTCTTAGAATCATCTCATTTCTGTTTCTCCTCAATTACCAAATGTTGTTTTCATTTCCACTCTGCTCTGCAAGATGACTCCCCTGTGACCTGCTGCATTCACAGAAAAGAGGCAAAAGGAAAGAGAGCACTTCAGGACAAAGCAGCCACAGCCCGGCCCATGGGCCATGACTTCTCAGGTCATCCCTCACTCCTGTGACCCCAAAGGATAAAACAGCTTCCCATCCCCGCCAGGACAACTGTTTAGAAAGCTGACAAGGAAGAGCTAGTCCTCCTTTGATTTGCTGTAGACAGATACACTCACCTTTGGGGAGGGGTGTCTTTTGTTCTTCCCTTCACCAGCTCACCCCTTCTTGCCAGGGAAATAGAATTGCTTGTCTGGGTGGATAAGCATGCCTTGTATTTACAGGACACCTCTCTCCAGAGAAGTGTAAGCCTTTTATATAAAGGTGCCCTCAGGCATCCCAGCTGGTATAGCAATAGCTACATCCGCTGTCTTTCAGGAAGCAGACACCACCGGCCTGCCCATGACTCCTTCCTCTTACCACATTGGTGCATACTGGCCACGTTCCACATTGTTGCATACTGGCCACGTTCCACCTGCTTACACCTGCGTTCGTTTGCTCAAAGGCTTTCTTTGGAGGCCAGAGTCCACACTGCTTCGTGCATGGCAGGCTGGAAATGTCAGAGACTTAACAACCTGTGGAGCAGCCCTCAACCAATGGCCGATGGGAGGTGGTGTATAAATACCCCAGCCCCCTCATCCCTACAGTGTGGTGACTCTGAGCTGCAAGTCTACTCTGTCTCCTAGGGTTGCCCAGTAGGATTATGCTCCACTTGCCTCTAGCTGTAACCTGCTGGACAACACAAGCTTTATGGGCAGCCTTTCCCCTCTCTGTATTCTTTCTTCCTCTATCTTCACCTCCCAAATACATTATTCTCAGCGTCTGTTCAGTGGGATTGAAAGCCAAGACATTTACTTGCATCCTTTTGTAGGTGGGTGATGATGGTAGACCTAGGGAAGAATTAATTAGTCATAATGAGGAGGGTGAGCGACAAGACCTAAGAAAGCCCAGAGCCCGGGGAAACACTGGCACCTTTGCCTGGGGAGGCTGTGCTACTTCCTCATCCCTAGTACTGACGTTCACGACTTTTCCAGAAAAGCTGAGTTAGCTCTCTTCATGCTGATTTCCTGACACTCAGCCGCTCTTACTACCGGGTATGAAATCAAGAGTCGGGGAGACACCACATATGCTCCTTTGCCACAAAGAGGCCCTCTTGCAATCCCCAGTCTTAGTTTCTTGCTCGTCCCACAGGTAGAAGGATAGGTGTGGGGAGGGACTGCTACTGTGCACCTGAGACACTTAGTTTTAGTGGGAAAAGACAACACAAGGACACAGGGATGCTCTTCAGGGCTGGAAGAGAGGCTCATGGGGGCAGAGGAGTCATGGCCCCAGAACCCCTGCCCCATCACTTGCAGGGTTACAGCCTGCTTGCGAGGGGAGATACATACTCTGTCGTGTTCCACGCTGAATGGCTCCCTCAGTCTAAGTGATATTTTTTTTCTCCTTTTGAGACAGCGTCTTTTCTTCCACACAGTTCTTCCCCTTGCTCCCAGCACTTTTCAGACCTCAGAAGGAAGTTCAAGAAGGATCCTGGTGTTGGGGATGTGAGCCCTCCCTTGCGCCACGTTTTAGAGCCTCTGCTTCTTTTTGCCTGTCAGTGAGTTCCCTGCACTGCTGTTCCTTGGCTCTTCCTGCTCTGGTTTTCAAGAGTGGAGCTCTGTTTCCTTTAGGGAAGTGGAAATAGAAGATCAAAGTGAATCTAAAGGAACTATGGACTCTATGTCCCATGAGCATGTCATGGGAGACACTGATAGGAGCTGGCTGGGCTTAATTTTTCTTCCGTAAATATGTGTGTGTGTGTGTGTGTGTTTGTTGTTTAAAAACTGTATCTGAACTGCCTTATACGTAAATCAGTGCCTCAGGCCTATTGCGGTTCATAGGTCCTGCACCTGAAACTCAGATATGGCTCAAATGTAGTGTGGCGTGATACCTACCTCAGCAACTCGCTGCTGCTCACTCTCCCTCATTCTCAGGCAGCCCTGCCTCATGGCAAGCTCCTCTTGGGTCTTTGTTGGATACATTTAACTGGTACTTCCTGCAGGTGTGGCTTCAAGACATACTAGGGATGCCAAAATGAATAAGATAGACTCCTTGCCCTGGAAGCACCAGAGTATAGGAGGCAGAGTCCTGTTTAAAATACTCAACAATGACAGGGTACCTAGCCCTAGGTTGGATGTAGTGAGATTTCAGCTCTTGTAGTTAATGGGTCATGGGGTGTTGGTGATGAGGGGTCCTGGTGGAGGAGGCAGCAGGAAAGCACAGAAGGGGGCACTGGGGGCATTTGGAGGGAAGTTATTTACCAACAGGTACAGAGCATCTTGGTAGTTTAAAAGCTAGTACACCTCTACATGTGTACCCCAGCTGGCCTGTGCCCATTTAACCATGGGGTCATGGGACACACACTTAAGGAATCAGTGCACTGAGTTTGTTAAAGGGTGGCTGGCTCCCTGCTAAGGACAGGAAGGTCACCAGAACTTCCTCCTAAAACTCCCAGGGCAGTTCTTCTGGACCTGCCCTACTTCTCGGCAGCTGCAGCACGGATTGGGAAAGCTGGGTCCCTGCAGTTTGCTCACCTCTAATTACATTTGCTTAAATCTGTTGGCAGGTCAAGGCTGTGCCTGGAGCCCAACGTGTTTAAATAAAAGCTGAGCTGAAGACATGCCAGTGTCCCTTGTCCTGCTCTGTAGCTGTTTCGTGGCTGTGTTTTCTGTCAGGCGCAGACCAGCCAAGCTTTGCTATTTGGAGAAGTGGTGTGCATGTGTTTTTGTTTCACTCACGATATGGTAATTTACTAACATCATAAAGGTCGAGTTATGAAATTAACATGAGGGGATACCTGAATGGAAATTAAAAGCTTATTTCTACCTCATTTAAGAGACTGATGCGAAACTGCTCTTCTGGAGCTCTTGGGTTTGGACATCTGCTCATTTTTCTGGGACAGATCTTGTCCCTTGCTTTGTTCATGTGATGGTCATTCTGCTTGGAGTGTGCTGACCTCACCAATACAGTTCATGTCTGGCTTCATGTCCACATCCTATGCAGGGGCTTTATCACATCTGCTTGTTCTCTCTCTCTATTATGCATTATGGACACACGCATGCATGTTACATTACGTTGGACATATTTTATTGCTATTCAGTTGTCTCTCAGTGTCTTTAGGGGATTGGTTCCAGGACCTCTTACAGTTACCAAAATCCGAGGGAGGGTGCCTAAATCCCTGATATAATCCTCCCATATACTTTAAATCATCTCCAGATTAATTATAATACCTATTACAATGTAAATGCTATGCTAGTCGTTTTACTGCGTTGTTTAGGGAATGATTATGAGAAAAAAAGTCTGTACATGTTCAGTAAAGATGCAGTTTTTAAAATATTTTCAATCTGAAGTTGGTTGACTCTGTAGATGTGGAATGCATGAATACAGAAGGCCAACTGTAAACAGAATGTACATGTATACACATGTATATGTATTGAATATGTGGATATATACGTATACATACATACATATGCATGTATTGTGTGCATATACAGTTAGCTGTCTGTAGCCACAGTGAATTTGGAATCCACAGATACAGAGGACTGATTCTGTGTGTGTATATACATGTATTTATTTATATAATTTATATGTGAAATCATTTATTTGTGAAATCATTTGAAAGTAATCTACAGGCAGACGTCATGACCCTTTGGTTCTAAATACTTCAGCCTGATCTAGAAACAAAGGCATTATATTCCTATTCATAACCACAGTGTTGCTATCAAACTCAAGACATTGGAACAGTAACCTTAAGAACTTTGAAAACAAAACACGTGAGGTTTTTGTCACATTAAGGACTTGCATGGTGGAGGCGTGCGCAACTCATTATGGACTAGGCGTTTCCCAAGTCACTGGCACAGGCTGAGCACTGCACTTAGCACGTAGGAGGCAACAGACAGAGGTAAAACGTGAATCGGTGAAGACATTGAAAATACGTGAAGGAAAGAAACGGCCATTTAGAGAAGCTCATGCTAAGTGACTTCAATCTTGGAATATCTTAGAAAATTAAAAGCCACTTCTATTTCTAGACTGTCAGATCATCCAGAAGTCAGTACAAATCATCTTAAGACTATCTTACGTCTTAGGTCTCTAAGACATTTGTTACATTTAAATGGGCTTAAAATAGTTAAAAGCATATGTTAAGTGACAGTGGATACAAGATCTATAAAGTTTTGCATAGTTACCTTCTAAGACGTTGAATAAATACAGTTCCATTTTCTGGTCACAGATAATGTTAATAATATCTAATAATTTTCCCCAAAAGTCTTCTATAGTTTTATTTCTTTTTAAATCTAGAATCTAGTGAAGGTTTCCACCTTGCATTTGGTTGCATTTTAGAAAATCTCCTGCCATTTTCTTTTTCTTCCAGCTACTGACATTTGGATGTATCCAGGCCTGTTGACTTGCAGAATTCCCTGTGCTCTGAACTTGTCTGATTATCTCTCCCTGAATAGATGCAGGATGAACATCTTTGACGTCAGGGGTGTGGTGCCCTTCCCAGCGCATCACGTCAGGAGCCGCAGGATGTCAGTCTCTCTCGTATTTGTTAACTCTGACCGCTTAGTTATGGAGCGTCCACCGGGTTGGTGCTTTGTCTATGTAAGGTGCTCCTGCTTGTCAACAACCTTCCCCCCTGTGGCTTTAGTATCCTTGGATCGTCCTCACCTAGATCCTTTATTATAGCAGGTTGTGCAAACTGGTGATTTTCCTATTCAATCATTTCTTCTACATTAGCTGGTATTCCTCTCTAAAAATGCCCCTACCCACTTTGATATCATTATGGATTCACAGATTGAGTCTTCATTCGTTTCTTCCCTTTTCAATCCACTTTCTTTTTGGTTCTCATATTGTTCCAGTTTGGGCCATAAGAGCCCCTTTAATCTGACATGGTCCTAACAGACTTTCCAAACTCACCTTGTTCTTTCCTGTGGGGGCATTTTTGACTTTCAAAGGTGGGATTTCCCTCTAGCCTGTTCTGTGAAATCTAGTTAGGTTATGGCAATCTATCTTGTAATTATCAAGCACTGGTCTTAAACACATGGCACTCCCTCATGTTCAGTCTGCACATGCAGGAGGTGCAACTTGCACACCAGACCTTGGCCTGCAGCCACAAGCTCCTGGAATGCAGCAAACCCAGGTCTTGTGGTTAAGCCTGTCTCTGAGCTTGTCGGGATGAACTTTCCTTATCAGCTGGATCTAGACACAAAGTCAGTGGGGCTGGAAGGAATCCATTTTGGGTGAAGAAATTTTCCTTTAAGAAGACATATAACCTTCTTTATTCTTCAAGCTATTAGAGCATTGAGAATAGAGCTTTATAATTATAAGCAGAATGACCTGGAGCAAAGTTTAACTATACATGTACTAGCAGAGGTTAGAGTACAAGCAGGGCCATGCTACGTAAGCTTTTGGATGGTCCCGCCTGAAAATGCTCCAGATTTATCCTAGGACACAGAGGTTTCAACTAGAGTGGTTGTTTCTGGCAAAGTTGATCATTTCTTTTATATTTAAGATATTTTAAAATATAAGGGTACCTCAAGAACCAATGGAATAAGGCCCTCACATCCAGACAGCTGTCCACCCAGGGCATCCCTAGCCTGCTGTTGGGATATCCTCACTGTCCGTTTTCCCCCTGTGAACCCAACATCCAGTGGGTTCACCAGGAGGTTAATGTGGGAGGCTGAGACCTAAGGGGGACTTTAGCTACCATTTATACATTTTATGGAACTTTCCATCAGGGAGGTGCTGAAAACCACACTGATCCAGGAGGAAAACTGAAAGCTGGTACTTCCTTTGCTGAAATGGTAGAATTAGCTTTAGCTGGAAAATTGTTCCTTCCCACTACTCAGTTTTAAGATTTTTTTTTTTTGTAGCTCTGCAAACCATTTAATTGATATCATTATCATCAGCAGCATCATTAGCATTTCAAAAAACTCTTCTAAATTAAGAATATTTGCTTTCTAGTCTGTCATAGATAAGAATACCTGCCTCTCAAGGTCGTTGATTGGTAAATGAGATCACACATGGGGAGCTCCCATCACAGTGCACAGCGCAGGACGAGACCCCAGAAACGCTGCTGGTGATGACTGAACAAGCTTGGTAGCTGCCATAATCTGGCCTGGGAACATTTCAGAATGAAAAATGCCCTTCCCACGTCATTAAATAATTCTTCTTGTTTCAGTCATGTGAAATCTCCTGGCTGTTCACTGTGGTGGATGATAAGTCACAAGTGAAGGTCGGGGGGCAAATTTGATGGTTCTTTCCCCTCATTAGAGAAGGGGAAATTAGCCAGAATGCTGCTTTCCTTGGTGCTAAAACTTCACCCTGATTGGTTTGCAACAATTTTTGATTTGAATATTTTTCTTACCTGCAGTGAGATTGGATCACACACGTATTATCCTGTCTAAATTATACATCCTTTGGCATTTATTGCAAGGCATTTTCACTGCTCTAACGGATGAGTGGGAAATTCTGCTTTTAAAAAAGTATCTTTCACAGGTTGGCACTAAGTGGTGTTGCAATCCCATGTCCCTCAGGGTTGTACCGGTCTTAGGGTTCACTGTGCTCTCCGTCCATGGCCACGCTTCTCCCCGCTTCTCCTGACTCTGCGCCATGAGGGTTTGACATTTTTACCCATCCTTATAATCAGAGGAAATCAAGTTGTTGCTTTATTAGTGAGGCTTCCTTAGGCTATGTCTATAGAATACCAGTTATACGGCTGGAAATTGGGATAAGTCAATTATCTTATTTTTTCCCAAAGAGTTTAACGCAATCTGAGATTTGGATTAATATTGTGACACATGCCATCCTGAGAAATGTCTCAGACTTTTGTTCAGTGAGTTAATCCTCCTGGTATCTTCACTTTTCAATTGTCACCCTGGCAGTTGACAATTCAAGAAGCATGGCTCTGCTGTTATGGCAGCTTCGGAAGGTGAATGGATGGTAGAGCCTTTTTTTTTTTTTTTTTTTTTGAGATGACACCATCTCATTCTTACTCATGCTTGCCATTCTCTTGCACTCCTAAAATAATACCTTAGGTAGCTTTTAGATCAGAGTGGGGTCACCCCCTTAGGAGAGAAGGAACTCAGTCCGGGTACAGTGGCTTATACCAGTAACTCCAATACTTTCGGAGGCTGAGACAGGGAGATCACTTGAGGCCAGAAGTTCCAGCCTGGGCAACATGACAAGACCTTGTCTGTACTCACAAAACAATTAATTACCTGGGCACGGTGGTGCATCCCTGTAGTCTTAGCTACAGGAGGATCCCTTGAGCCCAGGAGTTTAAGGCTGCAGTGTGCTGTAATGGCACCACCGTACTCCAGCCTGGATAATGACAGAGTGAGACATTGCCTCAAAAAAACAAACAAAAAAAAGAGATTCCAGACCACAGCTTTGAATGCTGCTTTGGATGAACAGCCCCTTCTGTTCTCGGAGGAGATGATGGTTTCTTCCAGTGCCCTACTTCTTCCTGACCACCTGCATGGGAGAGGAGGCAGCTACCAGGGCCCTAGGAATGTCCAGGTTGAGTGTTTCTTATCTGAAGTACCTGGGACAAGAAATGTTTAGGATTTGGGGACTTTTTTTTTTGGATTTTGGAATATTTGCAAATACACACACACACACGCACGTACACACACACACACACACACACACACACACACATATATATATATATATATATATAGAGAGAGAGAGAGAGAGAGAGAGAGAGAGAGAGAGAGACATCTCGAAGAGGGGGACCCAAATCTAAACGTGAAATTTATTATGTTTCATGTACACCTTATACGCATAGCCTGAGGGTAATTTTATACAATATTTTAAAGAATTTTACACACGAAACAACATTTTGACTGCAACCTGTCACATGAGGTCAGGTGTAGTATTTTCCACTGGTACCTTCATGTTGATGCTCAGAAAGTTTTGATTCTGGAGCGTTTGGGTATTGCATTTTCAGATTAGAGATGTTGAATCTGTATTTCTCTCTGAGTGTGGTGTTCCGCCTGGCACGTGAATTCTTCCTTGGGCATCCAGGGTCTGTAAGCAACAGATGGCATACACAAAGAGGGTAATGGGGGAAGGCTTCATGAAGGGACCCCGTGACCAAGATGTGGGCAGGACAAGGGGCCAAGAGCAGATGGTGAGGCACCCAGAAGAGCCACAGTGAGGGGTCATCACCACCCTCTGCCCGAGGGAGCAAAGGAAGTCAGGGACGAGCTGTGGACGCTGGGGACTTATTGGGGACTATGGGCTGGGAGAGAAGGATGAGAGTAAGAACCTGACTACTCTCTTTCACTCTTCAACTTCTTACCATTGGCCAAATCCACCTGGAGGCCAGAAGGGAAGGGAGCCAGGTCTGGCCTCCTGGGGCACAAACTAGGGGCAGGGGTTGTGTAGAGCTGGATCAGAACAAAAAGGAGAATTTCTAGCTCATTCACCTTCCCTCCCTCCCTCCCTTCCCTCCTTTCTTTCCTTCCCTCCTTCCTTCCTTTTTCTTTTTTCTTTTTCTTTTTCCTTTGTGTTTCCCTTGATCTCCCAGGCTGGAGTGCAGTGACACGATCATAACTCATTGCAGCCTCGAACTTCCAGGTTCAAGAGATTCTCCTGCTTCAGTCTCCAGAGACTACAGGCGCATGCCACCACACCAGCTAATGTTTGTACTTTTTTCTTTTTTTGTAGCAACAGGGTTTCACTGTATTGCCTAGGCTTCCCTCAAGCTCCTGTCCTCAAGTGATTCTCCTGCCTCAGCCTCCCAAACTATGTTTTCCTTTTTAAACTAGAGAACAAAGCTTATTTCCTTTGTTTTACAGAAATGGATTATTTGGAAATCCAGGAAAAGTAAATCCTGCCAGTAATTAGGTCCTGTTTAGAAACTCATTAGCAAGAGACTTTGCTTTAGGAAAGAGTTGCAGCCTTCCCAATTTATGAAAGTGTACTGTTCTCTACATTTATTTTAACTTTTTATTTCTTCAATTAAAAAAAATAATCTTACTAATATTTAGCTACAAAGTGTTGGATCATTTTGTCCTGTTCTGTTTCATACACCAGGAAGATAATTTCTGAAGCTCTTTCCTCTGGTGATTACTGGAGCAGATGATTATTGGAAATGCCTTGAGCTTCTCTAGCTACTGAGAAGGTCACTGTTGACTCCCGTGTCCCCACTCCATGGCTGGGCAGGGAGAGTGATGGAGCAGCAGGCAACCACAACTGCTTTGTTCTCAAATGTCAAGGCACAGGGTCATCAGGAAAAAAACCTTATTTTATTTCCCCATGCAAGGTCCTCCCAGGTAGAGATGCCAATGGATGGAACATATGAGCAACAAATGATTTGTTACCTGCACTTACTCTTGCCAGAATAAACAAGAGAAGTGGCAGTGAATGCTCTACCCAGAAGCCCCCTGAAATCTCAGCATGTGACTTTACATATTACAACCCTTCTGACTTCAGTAAAGCTCCACACAGCTTTCCCTCAAGTGGGGCTGACTCCAGGACATGTGGTTCTGCCCTGATGACTGTCTGTTCCATTTGCATATGGTCTTTGTCATCATATCATCGTTAGACGTTACTGATGTGAGCCTGTCTGCTCCCAGCCTTGGGACACCTGTGGCTTTCTTGGTTTCCCCGACTTTCATGGTCTGATGCATGGGTACAGTCCTTGTTTTGTCTACATTTCCACATTCATTCATTCAATATAGAAACACATTCATTCATTCAATATATATTTACTGGACACCCACTGTGTTTCACTCATTATGTGTTCTGAGACATAAGGACAAGGAACAGAGAAGGCAAAGTCCCTACATGCATGGAGTTTCCATGGGGGTGGCGGGGGCTGGCAGTGAAGACAGACAAAAACAAACAAGGACAAATGTAAAGTATGCTTGAAAGGGACATGGAAAAAAATGAACAAGGTGAGAGGGACGATGAGTTGGGGGACTGTGGAGGGCTTGCAATTTTCAGCCAAGGTTGAGGTCTTTGTAAAGGTGACACTTGAGCAATCTCTGAAGGAGGGAGAGAGGGAGCCATGGAGGGTTCTGAGGAAGAGCATCCAGGCAGAGGGGCAGCAAAGGCCAGGGGTGGAAGCATGCTTGGTGTGTCCAGGGGATGGCACAGAGGGTAAGTATGGCTGGATACGAGTGAGGGAGGGGGAGAAGAGTGGGAGAGATGTCAAAGGTAGTGGGAGAACCAGATCTCTTAGGGCCTTGAGGGCTGGTGGAGGTCTTCTGCATTCACTGTGGAGTGGAGAGTCACCTCTTGCTCCCCATGATCAAGCTTATGTTGTTAAAGGATCAACCAGCATTTTGGATTGATAATAAAATGTAGTGGGCAAGGGTGAAAGGTGAAAGACTCAGGAGAGTATTAAAATAATTGTGACTCAGTTCAGAGCTGTAACAGGGGAGTGCTGAGGAGGCATCTGATTCTGGACACGGTTTGAATTGGTGACAACACCCTGAAGGAGTGGATGTGGGTGAGAGAGAGCAATAGAAGACTCTGGAATTCTTGGCCTGAGCAGTTGGAGGAGTAGGTGAGGGGCGAGTGGAGTGAGCTTCGTGGGAGACCGGGTGTCCTGTGTTGGAAGTGCTCATTTTGAGATGTGTTCTGGGTGTCCCAGTTGAGATCATGAGTAGGATGATAATGAGAGTGTGTACATCCGAAGTTCAGGCTGCAGGTCAAGGCTGGAGATACCAAGGCGGGACTGAGAGGCAGCGAGACGCTTGTACTGATAGCCATGAGGTGGAAGGGATTCACCACAGGAGCAAGCATGAGCAGAGAGGGGATCAAGGGCCTCTGTGAGGAGCATGCAGAGGAGGCTGGGAGGGGCAGCCATCAAGGTGGGAGGAGGACCAGGAGAGGTGGCCTGGAAGCCGGGCACCGGGGAGACGGGAGTGAGCAGTGGGTTGCAGTCTGTGGACGCATCAGGCAACCCCAAGGCCGCTAGTGACATGGGCAGGAAGAGTTGTGATGCTGGTAGGAACAATATTCTGATTGTAGTGTGTTCAAAAGAGGATGGGAAGGGAGGGATTGGAAGCAAAGCAAACTGATAACTCTTCAGTTTTTGCTACAAAAAGGTGTAGTGAAATAGTATAGCAGTTCATAGGAAAAATGGGAATAAGATTTTTTTTTTCTACTGGTTAGCAAAAAAAATAAGCTTGTTTTTATGCTAATGAAATGGTCTTTATTTACCTGAATTTACTGGCTTTACAGAGTCTTTTTTCTTTCCATATTAACTGACCTTAATCCATTTATTGCACTCCTTCATTCCATGAGTGCACCTTCCCTCCCAACAGTAGAGCCAGCCATTATTCCTACAGGAAACACAGTAAGATGTTCTCGAGTCCAGTTTTAGTTCATCTGTTCCTTGGGCACTTATAAATCATTTCATATGCTCAAGAAGTAAGTTTGTCACATTACTTTGGTCATTATGATTGATTGTTGTATTCTGTCTTAAAGCTATGAAGGAGATTTTGTATGCAGTATTATTGAATTTGTTGCCTAGCTTACAGGGCAGTGAGATATATTGTGGATTTATTCTTCTGGGAACAGATAAGATCGCTCCTTCTGAGTCTTCTGCCCCAGAAACCGTTCTTTCCCCTTTATAGCTAAGTGACTCAGGTGAGTTAGTTTGTGGCTGAAAACATGTTCCTTGGTTCTGAGTTTGCTGTTTTCTTAATCTCATCTACTTAATGCATAGTAAATGTTAGACTTTTACCTGTGCTATTTGAAGGTCAAAACATAGACCTTGGTAATATATGGGGACCCTCTGTGTTCTGACATATGTGAAATTTTCCTTGTTTCAGGTTAGAAGCCTGGCATGTTACCGGACACCCCTCGAGCTGGTTAGAATTAGTGTTTTAATCATCTGCAGTCTCTACACATGACTTTAACTTAGAAAGGCTCTTTAACACACATCATAGACCATTTTACACCATGTTTATTGCAGCAAGAGTCTGGGGCTAACCAGATGACACACTCATCTTCTGAAACAAAACTGTGCCTTAGGATGGAACCATCTTAGTTGTTTGCAGGGATGCGGTGCTGTTGTCTCCTGGCCAGAGGTTTCCCTGGGCAGGGCTGGGCTGAGTAGGGTCTCCAGACTCTGGGTCTGGGACCTGCTCAGACTTTTAGTGGCTGGTTTCTCTTTGTCCCAGAGGAGGTGGTCAGGGACAGTGAAGAGCTGTGGCTGAGCCAGTTAAATGGTCCCCAGCTGTCCAGAGCCTTGAGTGGGAGAAACGCTTATTTCTCCATTAAGGAGAAAAAAGGGCATCTTTGAAGCAACGAGGATTTTATGGATGTACTTAAAAATTATCCCCTTTTATACAAAAGCCATCTCTAAGGGGCTCTCACTGGCCAAATATGGGATATTTAAGAAGAGGAAATAAAATATCAATCTTGAAAAATAAGAATCCATGATTTCATCTTTAGAATAAATAGATAAAGAAGTGGAGAAGCAAATGTAGGGGGAGGGTTCTTGCTTTCAGTAGAATACTGACTACTAACTGCTAAATGTGGAGAAGGTGCTGAGTTGGAAACTCATAATTTTGTAGCTATCACCATAAAGTTGGTCTGATAAAAGTCATCAGTAGATGCAAAATCCATGGGAAAGTTTTGATGAGGAAGAGGATATTTGCATGGTCTTCAAATGCCTCTCATAAGTGTATAGTGGAGAAATACGACAGTACCTTGACTGAAACTTCCTTGTTAAAGTTAACATCACCAAGGAGACCAGATGGTCATGGTGCCCTTCACATGTGATGCACCTTCCCTTCTGCAGGATTCTGGCAAGGAATGCATGACTTGAGTCTAGTTATGAGGAAGCACCAGAAAAACTCCCTACAAGGAACATTCCGTTGAAACAAGGGACTGTATACTTCAAAAATGCTGAAGCTGTGTAAGACAGGAAGGCTGAGGAACAGCTTCAGATTACAGGAAGCCCAGAAGGTGGGATAGCTAATAACCATACCTGGACCAGATCTTGTACTGGAGGGAGAAGTGCTTTAGTGGACTTTATTGGGTCAATTGACAGTTTGAAAATGGATAGAAGGTTAGATAAAATAATTGTATCAGTGATAAATTTATTGGAATTGATGCTGTGGTTATGTTAGAGAATTTATTCCTGGGAAATAAGCATTGAAGTATTTAAGAGTGAGGACCCACGATGCTTGCAACCTACTCTAGAACAGTTCAGGAAAAATGATATAGATAGATGGATGGATGAGTGGTGGATGGACAGGTATGTAGGTAGATATATATTAGAATAGATATGATTGATTGATAGATGGATAGGATAGATGGATGAAAGCATAGACAGATGATAGAGAGATAGATAATAGAGATAGAATGCTAACAAAAATGAGTACAATACTGACAATAGGTGAATCAGGGTAAAGGGTTTATCGGAGTTCCTTGTACCATTGTTGTAATTTTTCCATAAGTTTGAAATTACTTCTCTACAAAAAATAGAATAAATAAATAAGGCCCCCTTTTTTATTGACTGATTGATGCCTTCATGCAGGATTGACTGGGCATTGATCCATCCCAGGCCCCATCTTTCATGCTGTGAGCTACACATACAGGACCTTTATTCTCATGAAGCTTCCATTCTAGCGGGAGGTGATGGAATTAAGGAATAAATAAAGAACAATTAGAAAGCATCGGATTGTGATCAGTGTTGCAGAAAAGGGGAACGAGGAATAGGTTGTGATGGGGGTTGATGGGAGGGGTCCTTTAGATGAGGAGCCATGGGAAAAGAAATCTGATTGAGGGAAGGATTCGTTCTTATAATCAGCCAAGGAAGAACATTCCGAGTAGAGAGACCAGCTGCTGCAAAGGCCCCCAAGCAGGAGGGAGACGGAGGCTCTTCAGGAACAGAGAAGTACATTGCAGCTGGGGATTAGGAAGAGAGGGAGAAGAATTGGAGCATCTTGCAGGGCCGGACCATCTAAGGTCTTGTCTGCCATGGTGAGGAGTTTCGATTTTATTCTAAGTAGCAGAGGGAGTCCATGGAAGGTTGGAAGAATGGAAGTGACATTAATGAATTTACGTCTCCACATATCACTCTGATTACTGTGTGGAGCTTGACTTGTAGTGGGGCACTGAGCAGGAACAGAAGCCAGTGGGCCACCACTGTGGCCTGTTTGGGGACACAGCCACCCCTGAGCCCCCTTGCCTGTTTCTCCTCGCCAGCTCTCACCCTCTTGGGGTTGCTGTCTTTAGGAGTACAGAATGATTCCAGCATACCATCTCTTTTTATTTCTTTTAAATCAACACATGTCTTTAGTGCCGTCACTCAGTGCCTTTCAGCAACTCTAAAAATTGACCAGGTTTCTTTTTCCAACATGACTTTGACACATGCCAAGAATGACAAAAATGCGTCTCTCTCCAACTGACTTCTTTCTGCTGTTGGGCTGCCTTCCATCTTGAGCGTTGGTGAGGAATAAATAGAAACCCAGAATACGACTGAGGAGACCCAGTTCCACAGGGAGCAGATGACTCAAGGTTTCAGAGGGATATTTGGGGGTGTCCCAGGGCTCCCTAAAATAGGAGGGGCGGCAAGAAAGCCCTCGTCCCGTGGACACTCCGGCACTACACGGGATGCTCTGAGGCCACAGAGGCTGTAGCTTTTCTTGCCTGTTGGTAGATTCTCTCCTCTGCCTCTACCCTGTGCCACCAGCCAACCCTCATCAAGAATTTGGAATTCTGAAGTGTAGGGAGCCGGGACACCTTAGGGAGGATGCTCTAAATAGCTTTCTGGTTTTCCTACTCCCAGGGTCAGATGAACTGAGGTTTTTCTTTAGCAGGCTGAAGGAGCCGTGGCTGGGTTCTTGTGGCTAATAGAGGGCTGTTTTGTTGTGGCATCATCCTGCCAGAAACCAGGAGGGCCAGGGAAGTGTCTTTCAAAGCTGTGAGTGATGCTTTAAAGAGGGGCAGCAGTTGTAAACCTTTTACACTTCAAGACACGTGTCTGTCTGTCTGTCAGTTTATCCGTCATCTGCCTGGGGAGTGAGGGGATGTGTAGTGGAACAGTGGGTATGCCTGGAAAGATATTTATCCCTGACATGAGCAGTTGTGGTCAGACATTCGGTTGGTTATGAAGAGTGGTGCCCTTTTATCGTCCCCCCTGGATTTAATGTTCATCTACTCTAATGCAGCTGTCCACTACAACCAGGGTGCTCAAACTAGGGACTGAGAAGCAAATTCTGGTGGGAGTTTAAGTGGCCCCAACAGATGCAGGGGTCTCAGGGGGAGGTGAGGGATGCGAAGAGCGGTGTAGGAAGAGGAGGGAATAGTTTCACCAACATGATTTGTTGTATCAATAAGAATCAGAGAACTAGGGAGAAATGGAATTTTTACAAAGAATCCATTTTTGTGTGGGAATTTGTATTTCGTTGAGCAAACAAAATGTTACTGGTGAGTCCAGTCTTGCTAGCTGTGTGTGTGTGTGTGTGTGTGTGTGAGAACGTGCAGTATAACTGATGATTTTACTGCCCTGGGGATTAGGTGAACTGATGACTGAACATGGTAATTTTGAAAAACCAAGGGGAAGGAGCAACATTAGTATAACTATTGCATATTCTGTTGCCTAGCCGCAGTGACAGTAAATTGTCCTCCACTGCACATGGGTTGGGCTTTGATTTTTGAATGTAGTCATAAGGCTCTTAAGCAGGAATAATGTGTGAGATCGAACTGCCTATTTCCATTTATGGTGAAAGAAGACAAGAAAAGACATGGCAGCACATCCTGTGAATATACTTTTTTTTTTTTAAAAAGGTGGAATTGTACATTTTCAATGGGTAAAATGTATGACAGATGAATTATATCAGAAAAAAAGCTGTCATGAAAAGAAGACAGCCAAGAGAAATAGACAAGTGTGGCTATGAAGAAATCAAATTGTAAAAGTCACACAGGAAACAAAACATAAATGGGTGGTCGTTGTCTCCATGGTATGGTCCACTTATCCTAATGACTCGTATTGGCCAAAGGTTCTGAGAGCCGGAGTGTGGGAATAGCTTTGAGAGCCTGGGATGTATTCCCTTCAGTATTCTCAGTGGGGTCAAGTGTTGTTGTTGGAGAGTGGCTTGATTTTTGGAGACAGCTAAAATAATTCAAAAGTAGTTTTGGTGATTAAGTGAAATGATCAAACTGAGAAATATCGAAATGGTAAACAACAAAAAAAGAGTGCTATAAAGCATACAAAAGTATAAGAAGTATATCAACACAGTAAAAAAAATAATTCTGAAAGTAAGGCAACAGACTTCATTTTTCCTGAGATCTCATCTATTGATTCCGTAAGTGATCGTCTTTTTCACTGGTAAAGTTAGCTAGTTTTCAAACACCAAGATTCAGTGCCACGATCAATGTGACTATCTCACAGTTTGTGAACTACCACCAGTGTAGTTCGTTGTGTTAGGTGGGTTCCTATAGAAGCTAACCCAAGTCAAGCCAATGAAGGAAATTTCAGCAAGCAGGTGATTGCTGTGGGCAGCTGGGACTCACTGTAACTTGGGAACTTTGGGAGCCTCTGTAGAACGTGCCTCAGAGCTCTGTAAGCCAGGGAACATGGGTGCTGGGGGGGCTCCTCTTCTGATTCCCACCTGCCACTCGCAGAGCTCTGCTTCTAGGGGTATTTGTTAGCAGTGCTGGCTTGACCCACCCTGCATGTGGGCTGAATGTACCCTCCCAGCCAGAAACTAAGCATGCAGAGGGTTAGCGTGTCAGTGGTGAACAGCCTTTGCTGTGCCATATGCAGGGGATTAGGCGCAGAGCACTGCAGCACCTGCTACTTTAGTCTGAATCAGAACTTTCTTTGATGATGGACATATTCTTTTTCTGCGCTGTACAGTAATATAGCTTGAAATAGGACTGGAATATAACTGAAGAACTGAATTTTTAATATTATGCAATTTTAGTTTAATTTTAAATAGCTACATATGGTTATTGGCTACCATCATGGATAGTGCAAGTCTAAATAGAAAATGAATCCTTCAAAGTCTCATAGCCTCAAAGTGAGGAATTAAGAGGACTCGAATGAAGTGAGTGGCATCCAAAGATATATTTCCACTGTCCCTTAAATCTTGTCTTTTCTACTTTAGCTGGATGGGTTTCCAGCTTCTCTTAGCCCACAGATAGGACTTTGTGTGCTCAGCTGAAGATAATTGCTAATTAATGAAATTCAGCAGGGTTTTTGAAGACCACTGTAGGAAATTGCTGTGGCCCTGCATCCTAGCTCTGCACACAGAGAAGAGCAATTGCTGGAGCCTTAATTGTTAAGGAATCCAATCGTGTAGGACTGCCCAAGTGCTTGACTTAGCCCAGGTAAAGGCTGCTCAGGTAAATATTGTTGCAAGCGGGTTACTGGAATTATGCATCTAGTTTGATGCCCATATTTGAAGGTAGTAGTGGTTAGACAATTTTGCATAGTCCTTTCCAGCTTCAGTATATTGACCAACTCTCGACTGGCGAAATGATTGAAGCTGGCAATGGGATCACTGGGTCAAGGGTATTCAGAAGATCATTCACATCTGTTTCTGAAAAGCAGCCTGAATTATTAACAATTTATTTTAAATTGAGTTAGCATCAATTAATTTGTATTGAAAATGGGTAATGATGATGTAGAACATACATAACCAACATGTAGGATGTTTGGTTCATTTCATGCCATCTTTCTCCCCTCGTTTGCCCAAGACTGACGTTGATAATCAGTCACAGTGCTCTTTCCTGTAGAGCCACGATATAGCCCCTGGGTCTTTCTTAACACAGCACATGATTGCAAGTCCATCAAGATGAATATGTTCAGTAAGAAACAATTAGTCATTTCTGTCATAACTTACAGAAAACAATGAGTGATTCAGATATCACTTAGAAGTAAGAGACTTTAATAGACTACTTGTTTCTTAAATCCAGGGAGTGAGGGCACCAGCATTGCTGTGTATTTCCTCTCTTCTTTCCCTGTTCCTTAGGCCAGGGCTCAGGAAACTAACCCCGTTTTTGTAAATAAAAGTTTACTGGACATAGCTGCACTTTTTGGTTTGTGTATTATCTGTCACTGTTTTTGTGGTAGAACAGTGCATTCAAGACTGTTAGACCTGCCAAGCCTAAAAGAGTTACTATCTTGCCCTTTATAGAACAAGTTTTCTGACTCCTGCCCTGGACATTTTGTTTTTTTGAGATGAAGTCTCGCTCTGTCACCCAGGCTGGAGTGCAGTGGTGCCATCTCAGCTCACTACAACCTCTGCCTCCTGGGTTCAAGCAATTCTCATGACTCAACCTCCCGAGTAGCTGGGATTACAGGTGCCTGCCACCATGCCCAGCTAATTTTTGTATTTTTAGTAGAGTCTGTTTCACCATGTTGACCAGATTGGTCTTGAACTCTTGACCTCAAGTGATCTGCCCGCCTTGGCCTCCAAAAATGCTGGGATTATAGGCGTGAGCCACCATGCCCACCCTACCCTGCTGCCCTGAACTCTTATTTTGACTTTTATACAGGGAGAAAAGCACTCCTTCCTGTTGGCACAGAGAGCAACGTTAGATTCTCTATGCTTGTCCTCTCCTAGACTGGATAAAACCAATAGGGCTTGCTACTCACAAAACTTCCTCTTTGTAAAATGTATACAGACTTGCTGTGTGTTCGTGATAGAAACTTTTAAATCTCAGCACATCATAATTAATTGATTACAGAGACAGAACTTCTCAAGCATACTCTGTAAGCATGTGAGCTTGGGATAAGTTGGCCTTGGGTTCATGTTAGCCTCTCTGAGTCTGTTTCTTCATCTTTCATATGAGAATATTAAATCTCAATTCTTGTGTGTGGCTGCTGAGATAATGTTTCTGGGAGGATTAAATTACAAAGGGACTAAAAGTGCTTTTCCTAGTACCTCATACATATTAAAAGTCCACACATGGTAGTTCTTGAAGCAGCATGTTTTAGTAAATAATATGATGGACTTATTACGAGCTCAAAACAAGCTCATATCTGCCACGTGGAGAAAGATTCTCCATTTATGTCTTGGAAACGCTTTTGTAGCAGTTAGCTACAGCTGTGTGACAAACCACCCTAAAACATGTTTTTTTCTAGCACTAAGCATTTACTATGGCTCGTGAGTCCCTAGGTCAGCTGGGCAGCTATGTTGCTCTCGGCTGGGCTCAGCTATCTTTGCTGAGCTTGTTCATGCCTCTGTGGTTATCTGGTGGTCAGCTTGGGGCTGGCTGGATTAAAATGGCCTTGCATGTCTTGTGGTTTGCTGGCTGTTGGCTGGTGCTTGCCTCTCATCACTCAGTAGCCAGCTGAGGCTTATTCACAGGGTGGTGGCAGGGGCACAGAAGTCCATGAGGCTTCTTGATGGCGAGGCTGGAAAATGGCACAGCATCACTTCCTTCAATTATCTTGCCCAAATCAAGTCACAGAGATGGCCCAGATTCAGGGATAGAGGCACCACAGAATGGGAGGGGAAAAATCCAATTGCAAAGGGCATGGATACAAGAATGAATGAAGAATTGGGGAAAAATGTAATTATCTATCACATTGGACCCTTCACCAAGATGACAAAAAATAAATATAGAAATCACAGACACGGTATGCCTTTTAATCGTAAGAAATATTAAAGGCAAATAGCTACGTATTTTTAGCTACAGCTTTTGAGTCTCATAAAGAAGACAATGAATGTACACTTTTTACCTTTAATAGAAAGAAGCTATGAAATAAAGCTTTTCATTAGGAGGTTTTGCATAACAAACCCAAGCTCTCCCCTGCCCTGTCACTTTTGTGCTGGCTTTGGTCAGCAGAGCCCCTGACATGGCAGGATGTCATTTGGGTCCTCTCCCCCGGGGTTTGTCTCTCATGTGACAGGGTCAGCAAACTTTGGGGCCTTGGCGCTGATTGCATATCAATTTCTTCCTCTGACATTCTCACAAGTTCCACAGCCCTTGGATTCATTTATGATGGAGCCCTCAAGTCCTTCACTTCTCAGATGGGCAGAGCTCCCTGAGGCTGTGTCTGCAGATTGCCGGCTGAGGCCACTTGAGAAGTGAGAATCGTGTCTGCTCAGCGCATTGTCTTGGCCTCTGGGATCAAGGCCTCCTCCCCAGTCTGCCCATATGATCTCTATGCCTGTTCTATTTCAGCCAGTTATTTGGATGAACCGTTGAGATGTAGGAGACATTTAAGAGCTTGGCTCTGGGCTGGGCACGGTGGCTCATGCCTGTAATCACTTTGGGAGGCTGAGGCAAGCAGATTACAATGTCAAGAGATCAAGACCATCCTGGCCAACATGGTGAAACTCCATCTCTACTAAAAATACAAAAATTAGCCGGGTGTGGTAGTGCGCACCTATGGTCCCAGCTTTTCAGGAGGCTGAGGCAGGAGAATTGCTTGAACCTAGGAGGTGGAGGTTGCAGTGAATCAAGATCGTGCCACTGTACTCCAGCCTGGTGAAAGTGTGTGGATTATTCTCAAAAAAAAAAAAAAAAAAAAAGAGCTTGGCTCTGGAGTCAAATGGAACATGGGAAAATGGCTCCTTCACATGCAGGTGTGACCTTGGGCAAGATGCTGATCAAGGAACTTCAGGTTTTACATCAATAAAATGGGAGTAATAACAGTGGTTATAACATGGGGTTGCAAATATTGCATGGGCTTGAGAAGCGCCTTAACCTGTGTGTATGGAATAAGCACTCACTCAGTGATAGTGATTATTTTATCACGATTATTTGTATGATTCTGACCTCACCATATATGACCAGTTTTGCCTCTTCAAAGGAGTCTCCATCGCCTTTTTTAGGCTTGGAAGGCTCAGTTTTAGCATATCCATGGGTTGCCACAGAGATGTCATTTTGATTCACACAGGGACGTTCCACATTTCCAAGGGGATTGCTGCTCCTCAGCAAAGGGCCACCGCCAAGTTTCAGAAGAGCTGTGAACTTGCTGAGTCGTGGAGAAGCATTCTTGGACACATAGCTCCTAACAAGCCTGACTCTGTTTGTGATTAATTTGAATGCTTCCAGAGCTTCCTCTTCTGCCCTCCCTGTTGTAATTCCATGGGGAGTTCATTGGGCCGGAGCTGCAGTTCAGATAATTACGTTTAGTCCTCATTCTTATCATGTGGGTTACATTTGAGTGGAGGGCAGTTATTTTTTGCCTCCAGGTATATGGGGTTTTTTTCCTTGTGCAGCATCTGTGGGTGTTTGTACCACAAAAAGAAGCACGTAAATAAGCGCATGCAATGAGGAATTCCTAAGAATATTAATTCCTCAGCTATCACTCAGTCTATATAACCATTTAGAAGAAACAGAAATGTCATTTCACTTATTTAGCTGTTTAAGAATTCTAATATTTCTCATTTTATAAGGAAAAGTAGAAGAAACAGCTTAAGAAAACTGAACCCAAAGCATGACAGTGTTAGAAGAAACAGAAATTGTTAAGTAAATGTTGGAGTTGCATTTCACGTTGCCTCCCATGTGGTGTTTTAGAGAGATCCCACCCTGATCTACCTGCTGGGTAGAAGTATGTTCTTAACCCAGAGCTTCAAAGTTTGCCAAGACTTGGGGGCTGAGGGCCAGAAACCAACTGGGAGATGGGGTACCAGGGTACGCTGGAGACAACCCTCGTCAGATGCACGTGGACACCGTTCCGAGCCAGTAACATTTTATTAAGCATGTTTGATAAATCAAGCACGTTGGGTAGAGGGAAGAGGGGTGGAAGGCATAGGAATTCTAGAAGGAAACTGAGTGAGTTCCATATAACCTGCAAAAGAGTTGCTTGTGGCAGTTTGCGAAAAAAGAGACACTTGATTAAGTGGCATTCTAACCAGGACCATGCACCTCGGCAGCCTGTCTTCTATCTCCAGGACTTGGAGCATGTGGGAGACCCAAGGGGTAGGCTCAGGTCTTCAGGTTTTGGATGGTGCTATGGATTGAATTGTGTCCCTTACAAAAAGATATGTTGGCGTCTTTGTCCTAACCCCCAGTAACTCACAATGTGACCTTATTTGGAGATAGGATTTTTACAGAGGTAATGAAGTTAAAATGAGTTTATTAGTGTCCCACTAATTCAACGCGTGCAGGTGTCCTGATAAAAAGGGGACATATGTGCACAGACATGCACACAGGGAGAACTCCATGTGAAGATAAAGGGAGACGTTGGGAGGCTATGTCTGCAAGACGAGGAACACCAAAGCTTAGCAGCAAACCATCAGAAGCTGGAGAGAGGCATGAAAAAAATTCTCCCTCACAGCCTCAGAAGGGATCAGCTCTGCTGACACCTTCATCTAGGACTTCTAGCCTCTAGAACTGTCACATAATACGTTTTCATGATTTAACCCATTCAGTCTGTGGTAGCTTTTGACAGCCTCCCTAGCAAACGAATACAGATGGTGTTGTGATAAAAGGCACAGATATTCTCACTGCATCACCCCACTTTCCCGTTTCCAGCATCCCCACAGCCTGTGCAGGGAGGAAAAGTGGGGTGGAGAAAGGCCACTGACAGGATTTGGGGACCAGGCATTCCCAGGTCCTCCAACATGAGGCTGGGAACCATTTGGCAACTTAGGTTCCTGTATTTCAAATAAACATCCAGAAATAACATGACAAGCTCAGATTTCTGCCTCTTATCTTGGCATCTAGTTTTTCTGTTTATAACAAAAATGGTAATATGAAAAGTACAGTTGTGTGATATGATTTGTTGAGGGAATGACACAGTTGCACAGGGTAATTTATGTGCAGAACACATGTAATCCCCACCACCACGGAATTAAGGGGTTCTCATCAGGCCCCTTTTGTGAAGCAGCTGACTTGTGCAGGAGGCAGTGACTTGTGCAAGGTGAATGATAGAATCAGAGTTGAAGTTCAGGACTCTTGACTTGCTTGCATGCATGTAAGCTCTCCTCTCCTACCTGTCGGATGAGTGCACCAAGGCCTGGCTTGGATGACCCAGAGAGTTCTGAAGTACAAATGCCTGAACCACTCCCAGAAGGGGTGTGCTAATTGGTCTGGGATGTGGTCTGGTATGGGGAGTTTTTGGGTCTTCCAGGTTGAGACCCACCACAGAAGGCAAAGGAGCAAAGGATTTTAGGTTAACGGCAGCCTGGAGAGATTAGCTTCTTCAGAAGTTCTGAGAGGCTTGTGATAATCCCTGGTGAAGTTGTTCCTAAAATGTAGATTCCTGGGCTCTTCCCAGGTATACCAGATCAGAATATCCAGGAGTGGAGTCCAGGAATCTGTATTTTACAAAAGGCTCGAAGATCATCTGAGGATCTTGTAGGTTTGGGAGCTGGACCTAGTCTATCCACTGTGCCTGTGGGGTGTGTTCTGGAGGGATTCTAGGCAGGAAAGCACTCTGTTGTCTTCACTTAAAGCCTGTGCTATAACACCTTACCCAAGAAATATGGTCATCTGCTTACTTCAGAGATTCAAGGAGTAAATATATTGTCAAACTAGGAAGGATTCAGGACTTAAAGACAGAGTAAACACTTCTTCATTCAGCAACTGGGTACAACTCCCAGCCACGCAAGAACCCTAATTTGGAATTAAACAGAGACTTGCAGAAGTCCCCCAGATAGTAGCAGTTTCCCACTCCACAGACCCACGGAATACAGCCTTTTCGATATCGTCTGTCTGAGTTCTTCATTTTGCAAATGAAGAAGTTGAAGCCAGTGAAGGTATAGCCATCTAATCCCTGTGATGGGCAGATCTAGGATGCCCTCTGCAATGGGCAGCTCCTAGTGCCAGCTGCTGTGTCCTTGTCATTGTCTCTCTGTGTTTCTGACCTGGGACTCATCTGGCTGCAATTCACTGGCCACAAGTGTAGATGCAATATCTACTATTGGAGTATTTTTGAAGAGTAAATGAGACAGTGAGCATTAAAAACACTTTAACACTTTATAAAATATTAGTTGTAGTTACTGTTGAAATGTCAGTCTGCATTAGGTTGATATGCAAGCTTAAGTTGGGGCATTTTGATTTGTACCTGTAAGAATAGTCATGTAACGATTTTGTTTGTGAATCTGGTTGCCTTTTGCCAGGCTTTAAAATATTTCCTAATGTAATGCTCTATACAGTGAGTTAAGCTGATTAGCTCTCTGTTCTCCTGGAGCTTAAAGCCAAGACCAGAAAATATTGGCAGTGACAAAGATGACTGGGCCATTGGCCAGAGTGGGTCCATTAATGAATCCATCTTCACGTCTCGCCCAAGCACTGTGGGAAGTTGGAGCAGAGCCATGGGACCTATACTCTGCCAGTGTTCCAAAAATCAAGTCCTAGGCATTCATCATGGCAAATTTCCACCGAGTTGGCCATGTTAACCTTTGGACAGATCAGACCAAATTGAATTTAAGATCATATTCAATTATGTAGCAATCATACATTGAAATATAGGGAACTCATTATAAATTAGGTTGTTGAATATTGAATGACATGGGAATGTATTTATGACAACTGTTTTAGGTGCAAAAAGCAAGTTGCAGCATAGAAATGTATGTACCAAATGTTGAGAATGAATTTCTAGTAGCAGAAGGAAGGACTTTTTATTTTCATCTTTGTATCTCTTGGCATTTTTTAAAGAAATGCTAATTCTGTGAGCTGAAGGTGGCTCTATGGAAGAGAGAACATTGGAGGTGGGTCTTGATGGATGTGTGAGAGTTTGAAAAGGAGAACCATCATCCAGAGGAATGGGAGTAGCATTTGTGGAGGCATAGAGTAGTGAAGGACCATCATTTGTTCTGGAACTGGCTGGCTATTCCAGCTGGATCACATTCAGATGGTTGACTGGTTATCAAGTCAGTGTGACACTGAGATCCAAAGCAGTATGCGTGACCCACACAACCTAAGTTTGAGTCTTGGCTTTCCCATTCCAATTGTCTGACCTTGGGCAAGTCAGTTCACCTCACCTACTCTCTGTGCTTTCATCTGTAATATGTGGATAACAATAGGACCTAGGTATGGGGATAGGTTAAATGGGTTAACACATATGAAGTAATTAGAACCCTCATCTGGATCATAGTGAGTGCTTAGCAAATGCTAACAGTGGTATAATTTAGTCTATCATATCTCATCATTATGGCAGATATTGTTTTGCACCCAGTAGAAATGTACAGCCTTACTTCTCTGAGAGTTGAAAGAGAAAAAAAATGGTGAGTTGGTGAGTTAAAAGTAATACTTCACAGGGGACAGGGGCTCTGTGAGGTTGTTTGGAATTGTACAGACAGAAGGAAGACTGGCAAGCATTGCCATGGAAGGGTGGGACCAAGTGAGAGCAATTCTGCTGAGCTCAAGAGTAAAGCCAGTTTTAGTTGAAACAGAAGGAGGGACTGGCAAGTGTTGGGAAATAATGTTGGATGCATTCAATGAAGCCAGATTATGGAGGGCCTTATGGACCAGTTGGTGGGTGCCTCACTCATGAAAAGGAAGAGGGGATTAGGACATAATTTTTACAGGTGATGTATGCTTGGTGGAAATGTTTACACATAAAGAGCCTGGCCTTGACATGTTTCCTAAAGCCATTGGGTGATATTTCCTGTGGACCTCGCTTGTAGCCAGTACTGATCTGGAAGTATTTCGGACTGCCATCTTACCACAACCATAGTAATAGGCCCTGGTTTCTGCACCTAGAAATAACCATGGTAGACTTTTCTTCTGAATGTTGGTTTCTGGTTTGGGGAAAGCAGATAAGTGGCTGCGAACACCTCCTCCTTCAGTGAATAGAGAGAACAATGGTGGCTGATGAAAAGAGCAGTGAATATGTTGAGGCCACAATAAAGTATGTTGGTAACTCATTTTTAAAAATATGTTTGCCTTCTTACCTTCCTTAATATTGTACTACCACATTATTTTTGAAATTTAATAATATGGTTGAGATATATGACTAGCTGGGTTTCTAGTAGATATGATGCTCTCTCTGAGCAGTAATTGCAAGCATTCTGAGTCCTAACCTTTACACTTGTAAATAAGTGAAACCATAACTGCATATGTACATGGCTTAGTCTTGGGTTGGGTTCCCAAAGAAAAGACTCTGAGACTAGCGTTTAAATTCAGTAGTTTATTTACTAGGTAGTCCCAAAAGGCACTGGTAGGGGAGTGGGAAGTGAGACAGGCAAGGGCAGGAAGCCAAAAGAGATGTGATAGTAAGTGACTTCTGCGGACAATGGGGGTCCAACCCACTCAGTGATATGGGAGGCAGGGAGGACTGGGACCCTGCAAACAGTATACCACAGGTTTGTCTCCCAAAATAGGTGAGAATACTGTGGAGCATTTATTCACCAACTCCTGTCTGCTATTGATTGAGGGTTGCTTCTGGAGAATTAACTCCCTCGCGCTACTGGCTTCTCCACATAATGGGTGGAGCCTAATCTGTGGTCAGAGAAAGCTCCCAGACAAGGAAGACTGAATGCCAAAGGAAAATGGGTAGAGCACCTGCTACTCCACATCACATGGAGGGCTTAACAGTGAAAGCAATGGTGAGAAACTAGATATTTTCCCCCTAAGATCAGAAATAAGGCAAGGATGTCCATTCTCACCATTCTTACTTGACATCATACTGGAAGCCCTAGATGATACAGTCAGACCAGAAAATGAAAGAAAAGACACACTGATTTGGGAGAAAGAAACAAACTGGTTTTGTTCACAGATGACATGATTGCCTGTAGAACATCTCAGAGAATCGACAAAATCTCCTGGAACTGTTAAGTGATTGTAACAAGGTTGCAGGATACAAAAACACAAGAGTCTATTGCTTTCCTATATGCCAGGAATGGAGAATTGGAAGAGTATAAGTCTAACAAAATACATACAAGATCGATATTTTAAAAACTGCAAAATTCTGATGAAAGAAATCAAAAAAGAACTAAATGGATATTTCATGTTTTTGAGTAGATGAGTCAAAGTTCTTCCCAACTTGTTGTATACTTTCAATGCAATTGTAATAAAAATCTCAGTAATTTATGTTGTGTGTATCCACAAAGTGATTCTAAAGTTTACATTGAAAGGCAAAAGGCCCAGAATGACCAAACTAATACTGAAGAAGAACAAAATCAGAGGACTGACACTGTGAGACTTCAACACTCACTGTAAAGCTACAGTAATTAAGACAATGTGATATTGGTAAAGGAAGGACTAATATCCAGAATCTACAAAGAACTCAAATAAATGAGCAAGAGAAAAAAAAATTCCATCAAAAAGTGGTCTAAGGACACGAATAGACAGTTCTCAAAAGAAGATATCCAAATGGCCAACAAGCATTTGGAAAAATGCTCAACATCACTAATGATCAGGGAAATGCAAATCAAAACCACAATGCAGTACCACCTCACTCCTGCAAGAATGACCATAATAGAAAATCAAAGAATAGTAGATGTTGGCGTGGATGTGGTAAAAAAGGAACACTTTGACACTGTTGGTGGGAAGGTAAACTAGTACAATCGCTATGGAAGACAGAGTGGAGATCCCTTAAAGAGCTAAAAATAGATCTACTGTTTTCTCCAGCAATCCCACTACTAGGTATCTACACAGAGGAAGTCATTATATGAAAAAGATACTTGTACATGCATGTTTATAGCAGCACAATTTGCAGTTGCAAAAATTAGGACCCAGCCCAAATGCCCATCAATCATTGAGTGGATAAAGAAAATGTGAGATATATATGTATACACACACACACACACACACATATATATATATACACACATATATATAAATGTGATATACATGTCACATTTTCTTTATTCACTCATTGATGGACATTACACTATATATATATACATATATGTAGTGTATATATACTGTGTATATTATGTACCATGGAATAGTACACTGTACATATACATACATATATATATCACATTTTCTTTATCCACTCATTGATGGGCATTACACTATACATATACATATATATATATAGTGTATATATGCCATATATATCATGTACCATGGAATAGTACTCAGCCATAAAAAGGAATTAAATAATGGCATAATGGCATTTGCTGAAACCTGTATGAAATTAGAGAGTATTATTCTAAGTGAAGTAACTCAGGAACGGAAAACCAAACATTGTTATGTTCTTACTCATATCTGGGAGCTAAGCTATCAGGATGCAAAGGCATAAGAATGATACACTGGACTTTGGGAACCCAGGAGAAAGGGTGGGGATTGTCGAGGGATAAAAGACTACACACTGGGTATGGTGTACACTGCTCGAGTGATGGATGCACCCAAATCTCAGAAATCACCAGTAAAGAACTTATGTAACCAAACACCACCTGATCCCTGAAGCCTATTGAAATAAAAAAAATAAAAATTAATAAAAAAAGAAAAAAGTGTAGTTAAATAAAGATGACTGTTTAAGCACACATACACACAAAAAAGAATAGACAAATAGGTTAATGGAACAGGATAGACAGCCCCAAATTTGGAAGCAATTAAGATGGCCTTCAATAGAGGTATAAACAAACTATGGTACAGATATACAATGGAATGTCATTCAGTGATATGAAGAAATGAGCCATCAAGCCACAAAAAGACATTTAGGAACTTTTAATACATATTGCTCAGCAAAAGAAGCCAATTTGAAAGGGTTATATACTGTATGATTCCAACTATGTGACCTTTTGGAAAAGGTAGAACTGTAAAGACAATAGAAAGATATGTAGCTGCTTAGGGCTCCAGGGGGAGGGAGGAAGGAGGGATAACTAGGTGGAATGTAGAGGACTTTTAAGGTGGCAAAATTATTATCTTATGATACTGTAATGATGGATACGTGACATTACATATTTGTCAAAACTCATAAAATGTAGAACATCAAAAGTGGACTAACCAATATTGATACATTACTATTAACTGAGGTGCACAGCTAATGGGAGCTACATTTGTAGCAATATGCTGTGCACCTCAGTTAATAATAATGCATCAATATTGGTTAATCGGTTGTTACAAATGGATCTTACCAATGCAAGATGTTAATTATAGGCGAAACTGGGTCTGGGGAAGCATTTGGGAACTCTGTACATTCTGTCCAGTTTTTCCCAAAACCACTCTAAACTTTTTAAGACCTTATTTTAAGGTCTATTGACAAATGGAAAACAAAAAAAAATATGTAGATTGGAGTTTTAAAAATCATTATCTGTGAATATTCACTTACAAAATAAATTAGAACAGAATCCATGATTTGCTTTTTTTTTTTTTTTCTAAAAAAAATTGAGTTCCATTTGAAAGACGAAAGGGCGACATTATAAAAATGGAAAACACTGTTTGAGGTCATGCCTGGTGTAGTAGAAGGCCACAGTTCAGGGGTCAGTCACTGTTTGAGTCCCCTCTGGCCTGTTTCTGAGAAATACTGGGACTTCAAATAAGTTGCAACTAAGCTTCAGAGTTCACATCTGCAAAGTGAGGATGGGGAGACCTACTTGATGGGGTTGTTGTGAAGCTGAAGAGAGAGGAAGTCTGTCAAAGCAATTAGACAACCCCCTAGAATATGGAGCTCAGTGCCTTGCCTGCTTCCAAACCTTTCCTGGTGCTGACCTGAATGTTTCTCTCTGATTCAATCAACAGTTGCACTGGTTTTGGCTGGTGTTCTGTGGCTGGGCTGCCAGCCGAAGACAGGCAGTTCCCCAAGCAGGTCACAACAAGGTGGCAATTGACCTTGCTCCCCCAGGACATCTGTTCGGGTTCTGCTAGAAGCCAAGGGCTCCCCGATGTGGGGTTTCGGTTTCACACTGTGGCACTCTGAACATTCTTTATGGGCTGGCAAAAGGCATTTCACACTTCAGATGGGCCCCAGGAGCATGCTTTGCTTTCTTCAAGGAGAATTGAGAATTCTTAGATGATTGGAAGATTCTGTACTCTCATTTTAGCACCTCTGATAGAGTCCCCCACATGTGGCAAACCCAGTCATAGCTGGAGGTCCATTGTCAGTTGGTAACAGGCAGTGAACTGTCACTGAATCAGACAGTCCAGGTATATGGCATTTCCATCATCACAGAAAGTTCTGTTGGACAGAGCATCTAAAGCATCTTCGGCCTCTCTCCCGGGCCACCCTGTTTATCTCCTTGCATTCCTCCTTGCTGTTTGTGCCGGCCCCACCCCGGTTTCAGCCCCCAATGCCTATTAACATCCTGACAGAGCGACAGAGTTGGCTTTTAGCGGCTCTAGCATCATGTTGTATCTCTGGCCTCTCAAATGGCAGAGCTACTCCTCTGCTTGGTACTTAAGACCTCACCGGGGCCCTGACTGCCTGTGTCACCTTACGGTCTCCATCCTTCAAGATATGCCCAGGAGTGCATGGGGTGCGCACACAGACTGCTTGCTGTTTCTTGAGTAAGCTTGTCAGTCTGTGCTAGGTCTGTTTCACAATCCACTCTCCATCTGCCCTGGTCAAACTCTTCTCCATTTGTATCATGCTTCTTATAGATCACCAGAGACTATTTCTCCCTCAAGTAAATACACGTACACTTTAGATTTCCCTTCTACCTGAAACCCAGCGCATCCTGTTTCATATACAATTTGTCTGTCTGCAACCCCCAGCCTGGCTTCTGGGGCCTTCCTTTGTGTAGGCTAGCCCAGTGTCTTGCCAAGCAATACATACTTGGTAAATTGTAAGAGTCTTCTTTCAAGACACCAATTCCAAATTTCTTCTCTAAGACGTTCTTTCCTAAACTTCTGTAGGAACAAGCCAGCATACTTGCATTGACTCCGTATCAGGAGACTACAGAATCACTCCCTCAAGAAATCCTCTCTCCTTGCATCAGTATCCTGTCTCTGTGCCTCTAGACTAACATTCAGCCACACTGGCCGAGTGCCCCCTTCTGAGAGACTAGGAGGATTGGGCTGTGTATCACACACTGCCCACAATAGTTTGTATCTCTCGGCCTTACTGCTTAAATATGTATTACCCAAGCCTCCCATTGTCTGAACCTGAATCTCTTTGCCTGAGGGTTTTGGGAGATTCTCCAATCCCTAAGAGAACCACACCATCTGCCCCTTGAGGCAGACCAGATGTTCCAGGAGAATGAAGACCCCTGGGAAAAGTCCATGACCAAGAACTGCTGAGTCAGTGTGTAAATATCCCAGTGCCTTTGCCTATTCAGTGGTATGGCTCTGAGGTGCATGCTTTGTGTGGTTTTCTGGAGGCCCCCAGCAGGATGAAGCTTCAGCTGCCCACAGCAGTAACTGGCTTGATAAATTACTTTGCCGACTCTTGCTGGCTCCCCTCTTCCCTATCCCCTTCTCCTCACAAGAAACTACTTGCCATATATCTTTGCCTTAAGTTCTACTTCTGGGGAACTCAAATTCAGATTGAATGACTCCCAAGTAATCCTCCTTTCCAACTCGCTGGCTGCTTTGGTTTTTGTCATCCTTTGATTTGCTCTGGTTGGTGTTTTGCCTACACAGGTTACCACTCCGTGGCATATGTTCCTAAGCTTCAGCTGAAGTTATCATCTCACTCATGTCACAAGACTAATCCTTGTATATGGCATGTCCAGCCAGGGACCCAGCTGGGTGAGGAGCAAATCTCTAGAGCATGGGCACCATTGGAGGCCTCCAGGAGTTCTGGAGAAGATGATGCAGAGAAGCTCTTGGCTGCGGTAGCTCTACCTAAGCCAGGGATCACTGAGAGTTACCCACTCTGCAATTTATAAGGACTGAGTTCATAGCTAGGGAGTTTATATATGAATAATGGGAAATAACTTTTTTATGTGATATTTCATTTTGTTCTGTAGTTGGTAAAAAGAGCACTTTATTAAAATAGAATTTGGTAGATGAGATCTAAGTTACTTTGAAAAATTACTTTTACACATTTATTTCTGTCTGAATTTGCTCCTACTTAATTCCAACTCTCCTGTCTTTTTTTTTTTCATTCATCTCCTTCCTTTTCTTTTTGCCTCTCTTTTTATGATGATTATTTGTGCTATTAAATTTAGAAAATATTAAGGTATTTTCTTTTTGGAACACATATACACATGATGTCATTTCCCAGTTAAGCTTTTGAATCTACTGGAAGATTCTAAACAAAAAGATACATGTTGCTGTCTCCTTGCCACTGCACCTACCAGACATCAATAGTCAATTGTAGCATCATTCTCAATCTTGAGCTCCAGGGCACCATGGCAATGGATGGGTATTAGCATAGGAGAGGAAACCTCTATAATCTAATGGAAATGATTAGATTAGGTAGACCAATGCAGGCAGACACTTGATGTTCTTTTCCTTTCATTTTTCCTTTGTTAGGAGAAGGAGGCTGAATGATTACTTCTGAAGAAGGGAGGTTCTTGGACAACTCCTTGAGTTCCATGGGTTGTGAGTCTGTCTTGGGTACAGACTGTGCTATTTCTCACCCGTGTTAGAGAACTCCAAGAAAGAGTAGAACCACAAGCTGGATTTTCCACTCACCTCTGTCCAGGCCCCAGTGGCAGTTTAATTATCAATATGGACAGATGGGATACTTGCCTTTTCTCTCTTCCTGTGGACTTTGTACATATTAATGCCACTGGCTTTCCCCATGGTCCAGCCCCCATTATTGATATTACCTGTCCTTGGATGCTTTGGTGTTTGGCTGTCTTTGTGATGGTGGCCAATGGCCACGACTGGCCTCCACAGGGCCTCGTGGGAGCCTGTCAGAGAGGAGATAGTTCCCCATGTCAACGCCTCGGCTCGGGGGGGGGGGGGGGGGGGGGGGGGGGGGGGGGGGGGGGGGGGGGGGGGGGGGGGGGGGGGGGGGGGGG
>CAUYLG010073274.1:0-79915 GCA_963573385.1 Cacajao melanocephalus
CAGGAGAATTGCTTGAACTCAGGAGGTAGAGATTGCGGTGAGCCAAGATCACGCCGTTGCACTCCAGCCTGGGCGACGAGGGAATCTCTGTCTCAAAATAAATAAATAAATAAATAGGCCGGGCGTGGTGGCTCATGCCTGCAATCCTAGCACTTTGGGAGGCCAAGGTGGGTGGATCACCTGAGGTCAGGAGTTCAAGACCAGCCTGGCCATCATGGTGAAACCCCATCTTTATTTAAAAAGTAATAATAATAATAAATAAATAAAAAGAGATTTGGTTGGGGAGTCAGCCAAACCATATCATATGAGAAGTTTGTTTTGAACATTCTTTACCTAAATAGAAAGGATTTTAAAAATTATTGATGATTTTACATTTAAAACATTATTTCAAAATCATATTATATATATATATTAAAGTCAAATCTGTCTTCCAGTGTACAATACATTTTTAAAATAAAATCAAATTAGCACATATAGCTTGGAATACAGTTTTTATTTTGACCAACATAAAAATTGTTTTTTAAAAGAGTATATTGTACCAACAATGAATTCTGTAATTCCTACTAGAAAAGAACATTAAGGCTGGGCGTGGTGCCTCATGCCTATAATCCCAACTCTTTGGGAGGCCGAGGTAGGCGAATCACCTGAGGTCAGGAGTTCCAGACCAGCCTGACCAACATGGAGAAACTCTGTCTCTACTAAAAATACAAAATTAGCTAGGCGTGGTAGCACATGCCTGTAATCCCAGCTACTTGGGAGGCTGAGGCAGGAGAATCGCTTGAACCCAGGAGGCGGAGGTTGCAGTGAACCGAGCGCACCATTGCACTCCAGCCTGGGCAACAAGAGCGAAACTCCCTCTCAAAAAAAGAAAAAAAAAAAAAAGAAAGAAAGAAAGAAAGAAAAGAACATTAGATGTATGCTGCTTTGGGCCATACCTGTTTTTCTTTTTGATGTGTCCTAAAGGGGAGGGTGTTATCTTCTCATTCTACCACCAAACTTAGTAGCTTACAAAGCAAACATGTATTATCTGAAAGGAATCCAAAAGTGGCTTTGTTGAGGGATCCAGCTAAGGGCCTCTTTGAGACATTCATTGACTGAGGATGAAAAATACACTTCTCAGGTGGCCCACTCACATGCCTGTTGCCAGAAGGATTCAGTTCTTCCCTGGCTATTGGGAGTAGGCCTATTTCTCACCACATGTGCCTTTCCCTAGCACTGTTTGATATGTCTTCATGACATGTCAGCTGGTTTACTTCAGAACCAGAATGATCAGAGAGAGAGAACAAAAAGGAAGTCAGGACCTATTGATATACCTCCACATTAGCCATATTCTACTCATTAGAAGCAAGTCACTAAATCCAGCCTACTCAAGAAGAGGGGAATTAGCCACCGCCTTTGGAAGGAAAGAGTATCAAAGAAATTGTAGTCTTATTTTATTTTTTTGAGATGGAGTTTCGCTCTTGTTGCTGACTAGAGTGCAATGGTGCGATCTCAGCTCACTGCAACCTCCTCCTCCTGGGTTCAAGTGATTCTCCTGCCTCAGCCTTCTGAGTAGCTGGGATTAAAGGTGTGTGCCACCACGCCCAGCTAATTTCTGCATTTTTAGTAGAGATAGAGTTTCACCATGTTGGCCACACTGGTCTCAAACTCCTGACCTCAGGTGATCCAACTGCCTCAGCCTCCCAAAACGCTGGGATTACAGGTGTGAGCTACCACGCCCAGCCTGTGGTCTTATTTTAAAACCACCATAGGAATACTGTGTAGGGTTTTTTCCTAAAATAATATTTTTAATAAATAATGGTTTTTCCTAAATATATCCCTAGCACTGGGGATATCTGGGGATATAAACAAGAGAGGCAAAGTAAACATGTATAAAAATTAATACTTTTAGATTATAAGTGTGGTATATAGAATAGAATCATGTGGGCTGGTCTCAGTGGCTCACGCCTAAAATCCCAGCACTTTGGGAGGCCGAGGCGGGCGGATCACGAGGTCAGGAGATTGAGACCATCCTGGCCAACATGGCAAAACCCCGTCTCTACTAAAAAATACAAAATTAGCTGGGTGCGGTGGCGCGTGCCTATAGTCCCAGCTACTCGAGAGGCTGAGGCAGGAGAATTGCTTGAACCTGGGAGGCAGAGGTTGCAGTGAGCCGAGATCGCACCACTGCACTCCAGCCTGGCGCCTGGTGACAGAGCCAGACTCTGTCTCAAAAAAAAAAAAAAAAAAAGAATAGAATAATGTAACAGTGATCAGGGAAGGCACACAAGATAGTAACTTTTGTTAGAGTGACTAGAAAGGCCTCCTGTGATATATTAAGATAAATGGGATTATACCATGCATTCTATTAAATAACCTTACTTTATCATTTAACAAAGCTATCTGTCTTAGCTTGGGCTGCTATAACAAAATAGCAAAGACTGGGTGGCTTTAAAAACAGACATTCATATCTCATGGTTGTAGAACCTGGAAAGTCCAAGATCAAGGTGACAGCCTATTCAGTTCCTGCTGAGGACTCTTTAATTTGCGGATGGCTGCCTTCTCACCATGTCCTCAAATGACAGAGAAGAAAGCTCTGGTCTCCCTTCCTCTTTGTATAAGGATACTACCCCCATCATGGGGGCCCCATCTGCATGACCTCATCTAAACCTAATTACCTCCCAAAGACCCTGCCTCCGAATACCATCACATTCGGGGTAAGCGCTTCAACATATGAAAGTTCAGGGGACACAATTCAGTCTACAGCAGCATCTCCCATAGCTATACGTCTATATCATCTGTATCTTCCCTTTAAAAACTGCAACCCATCTTGATGAAAATTTGTACCTTTTTACAACTGTAAACAATGCTGTGATAAACACTTTTTTTTTTTTGAGATGAAGTCTTGCTCTGTTGCCCAGGCTGGAAGTACAGTGGCATGATCTCAGCTCACTGCAACCTCCACAACCCAGGTTCAAGTGATTCTCCTGCCTCAGCCTTCCAAGTAGCTGGGATTACAGGAGTCTGTCACCACGCCCAACTAAAATTTTTTTTGTGTTTTTTTTTGAGACGGAGTCTCCCTCTCTCTCGCAGGCTGGAGAGCAGTCGCGTGATCTTGGCTCACTGCAACCTCTGCTGCCCAGGTTCAAGCAATTATCCCGCTTCAACCTCCTGTGTAGCTGGAATTACAGGCACCTGCCACTGTACCCGACTAATTTTTTTATTTTTTAGTAGAGATGGGGTTTCACTATCTTGGCCAGGCTGGTCTTGAACTTCTGACCTCATGATCCACCCACCTCGACCTTCCAAAGTGCTGGGATTACAGGCGTGAGCCACCACGCCTGGTCTTTTTTGGTATTTTTATTATAGACAGGGTTTTGCCATGTTGGCCAGGGTGGTCTCAAACTCCTAACCTCAGGTGATTCACCCGCCTCAGCCTCCCAAATTGCTGGGATTACAGGCATGAGCCACTATGCCCGGCCAACACTTTTTTTTTTTTCAAGATGGGGTTTCACCCTGATGACCACGCTGGTCTTGAACTCCTGACCTCAGGTGATCCACCCAACTTGGCCTCCCAAACTGCTAGGATTACAGGTGTGAGCCACCTTGACCGGCCTTTTTTTTTTTTTCTGACCAACACTTTTATACATACATACGTGTATATGCCGTGATAAACACTTTTACACATATATATTTGTGTGCACATATTGACATTTTGCCAAGATAAACTTCCACAGGTGAAATTATTTATCAATGGAAGCACAATTTTAAGTTGTGGATATCAAACTGCCCTTCAAAATGGTTGTAAAAATTTACACTTATGCAAAAAGGAATAAAGTTTTTTGTTTTTTGTTAAGATGGGAGTCTTACTCTGTTGCCCAGGCTGGAGTGCAGTGGCTTCTCAGCTCACTGCAACCTCTACCTCCCAGGTTCAAACGATTCTCCTGCATCAGCCTCCTGATTAGTCGGGATTATGGGCACATATCACCACGCCTGGCTAATTTTTTTATCTTTAGTAGAGACGGGGTTTCACTATGTTGGTCAGGCTGGTCTTGCACTCCTGACCTCATGCCCCACCCACCTCGGCCTCCCAAAGTGCTGGGATTACAGGCATGAGCCACTGCGCCCAGCCCAAAAGGAGTAAAGTTTCTTTACTGACTTTATGTATAAATATTTCTATCAAAAGATTTTATGTATTTTTAAGTTACAAATAGACCATTCTCCTTCTTCATTTTATTTGAACAGTTTGTAACATTTCACTGTTAATTAGTCCTTCTTCTACAGAACACATTTTTCACCTGTCTTGTAAGGCAGCATGCTCTTAGGGTTTTTCTCCTAACACACTGGACTCTCCTTTTCAATCTTCCCTCCTGTTTCCTCATCTCTTCCCTTTTCTTTTTCTTTTTTTTTTTTTTTGAGACGGAGTTTCACTCTTGTGGCCCAGACTGGAGTGCAGTGGCACAATCTCGGCTCACTGCAACCTCGGCTTCCCAGTTCCATGTGATTCTCCTGCCTCAGCCTCCCAAGTAGCTGGGATTACAGGTATACGACATCACACCCGGCTAATTTTGTATTTTTAGTAGAGATGGTGTTTCGCCATGTTGGCCAGACTGGTCTTGAACTCCTGACCTCAGGTGATCCACCCACCTCAGCCTCCCAAAGTGCTGGGATTATAGGTGTGAGCCACCACACCAGGCCCATCTCCTTGAATTCTAAACACTGCAGTGTCCTAGGCCTCAGTCCTGGTCATCTCCACCTAAACCTATTCCTTTGGCGGGATCTCATCCAATCTCATGAATTCAAATGCCGTATCTCCACTGGATGTTTAAGAGGCAAGGTATTTAAAAACATTTAAAGCCGAACTTATGATTGTACCCCCAAAACCTCATCCTTCCATTACCTTTGTTTCAACTTAGTAAATCACAACTCTATCTTTGCACTTACTGAAATCAAACCCTTGCTTTCTTATTCCCTAACTTCCTCTCTTCGTTCAGATTTTTCTCATTAGATTCTGCCTCCCACTACCATTCCTTGCCCTTTTAACTTACCTATTTTTTTAAACAGATCAATCTCTAAAACTAAAGTATGTATTTCTTTACTAGATCATTGTCCTCCCCACCAGAAGATGAGCTGAGGGCAGGAACAGTTCACTACGGTATCTGATTCACTAATATCTCCAGCACCTATAGCAGTGTTCTTGGCACACAGTGGCACTCAATAATTATTTGCTCAGTAAATGGCTTGTACTGGTCACACACAGCAGTACTACAGTTGAAAACCAAGCTGCTGAGGTAGCAAGGGTAACAAATTGAGAGATAAAGCATTTGGGTTTGGGGCCTAATCCAGGCACAGATATGCAGCTGTAAGCAACTTATCCTTCAAAGTCGATTTCATCACCTGTAAAATGGGGTTTATGCATTGCCTCGGCATAAAAACCAGTTGAAATAGTCAATATTTATCTGGTAGTACAAGACACAAAAGTTTCACTCCCTACAACTTACCAAGAATATTTGCTTCAATTCCCTTCTTAATTTCACTTGCTCAGGCATAACACAATTTAAGTGGACATTTGCAGAAGCTCTTACGTTACACTGTACCTCTAAAATATCTACTTGTGCAAACTTTGAGAATGGTAAAAGTAATTATCAGAAAAAATATCACCAGATTCCTTAATTCTATTATGCTGATGATTACACAACTCTGTAAATCTGCTCAAAATCACTGAATCAAACAATATAAATGTGTGAACATTATGGTATGTACATTATACTTTGTAAAACTGTTAAAAAAGAGATTATCTAATTCCATATATGGGCCTACTATAAAATATCCTCAGAATTTAGGAATAAGACGAAAATACTACAAGCTCCCAATTTTTTTTTTTTAAGACGGGGTTTCACTATGTTGGCCAGGATGGTCGCATCTCCTAACCTCGTGATCCACCCGCCTCGGCCTCCCTAAGTGCTGGGATTACAGGTGTGAGCCACCGCGCCTGGCCTCCAAATTTTTTTAAAATCTGTTTTAGATGAGCTCTGCCATTAGCTGAAACAGGCCACCATCAGGAACGGCTTGTAAAAGAAACCCAGTATCCAGTCAAGTCCTAAGTGACCTGCACCACTTATCTTCAAGACCATACTGGGATGACTGCAACTTGAGCACGGTTCCTCGAGCAGAGCAAGCCCATTCATCCGACTCAGTAACTCTAGGGGCCAGTCCTCTCTCCAGCTTCCCAGCTGCCATCGCCCTGTCAGGCTTCCCAGGCAATCGCCCATCTTATTCCTTCTCCAGCGTGGACGCCTACAGGGAGACAGCGTCCCCTCTCGACGGTCAACTGGCATCCAGCGTATGAAGCATGAAGCCCGCGTGGGTTCTCCAACCCCATACCTGCTGGGGGACCGGAGACATGAGGGTGACAAAATCTAAACTACGACTCTCCCTGAGCCCTGGCAACCCCAGGGTGACCCCGACGCCGAGGGCGCCACGCGCGCTCCAGCTCTGACACCCCTTCCAGCTCCGCGGGGCCTAAAACAGCGGGCTGCGCTTCACCCACGTCTGAGCGTCAGATTCAACTGAGGAAATTCTAAAAGCGCGAGGCTGGGCCCAGAGCCAGGCCCTCCAGAACAGAACGCGGAGGGGGCTCGACCCCAGTCTGGTGGTGCGGCTGCGTGACAAAGTCGGAAGGCGCGCCAAGCTCCCCAGTTCCACATCTGTGGACTCTAGCGCCCGGCACACTCCCGGGCGGGTACCGGTCCAAAACTCCCGGAAGCCAGGCGCCTCAGACCCCTGCACCGCGACCCCAGAGCCGGGGCTGATCCGGGAGACTGAACACCCAAGCCCGCGAAACTGTCCTCCTTCCCGCGAGACCTCTCCGTCCCACCCCCGCGAGACGTCCCCGGCGCCCCACCTCCGCGAGACCGCTCCGCTTCCTGATTGGCTGGAATTAGGCGGGTTCCGGCGTCAGTTTCAGCCCCTCTTCAGCCAGCTTTATAGCCGCCTGACGAAACGGCTCTTTTCGCCCGCCAATCATCTCCTACAGCCAGTCATCACCGACTTCCTCTACGTTTTCTTCGTCCTCTCCTGCCGGCAGTGCAGCGGCAGCAACTCCCTACTTGAAGTCCGCGCCCTCCGTCCCCGCCCTCACTTCCTTTCCCCTGAAGGACCTCTCACGCGCCGCCCTATTCAGAGGTGCGCAGGCGCGGTAGCGCGGGCTCCTGAACCGAATACTAGCTATAGGGATGCAGTGGAACGCGCACTTCCAGTTTGGTTGCACAGAAAAGTCGGATTCAATAGAAGGGGATTCATGAGAGAGAATCCTGCACAGAAAAGTGGTCTCCCTGTAAACAGTTGCTCCTGCCCCTAGGGAATGTTGGACCACAGGAGGGGGCTTGAAGTACGAAGTGTAGGTCCTAATGGTCCCTCTTTATGGAAGCGGACACATGTAGGGGAGGGGCCCAGCGGGACAGGCAGGGAACAAGGAGGCTGGTTTGAGCCTGCCACACCTGACGACAGGTACCTTGCAGCTGAGGAATGGGGCCCTAGGCAGGATGTTTCTGTGGCTGTGCCCTTTGGTTCCTGTTCTGGGGCGACAGACTCCTTTATTTGACCAAAAAACGTTTCTGTCAGCCTACTTGTTTGTGGCTGCCTGAAACCCCATGATTCAGAAATCCAGGCCACGATTTCTCTCTCGTTTTGAGATAAAGAAAATTCGAGTTTTAGCTGGGCATGGTGGCGGGTGCCTGTAATCCCAGCTACTTGGGAGGCTGAGGCAGGAGAATTGCTTGAACTCGGGAGGCGGACGTTGCAGTGGGCCGAGATCATGCCATTGCACTCCAGCTTGGGCGACGAAGCGAAGGTCTGTCTCAGAAAAGAAAAGAAAATTCGAGTTCAGTAAGACAACAAGACTTGATCAAGGGTTGCAAGACTGATTAGTACTTTGGGAGGCCGAAGCAGGTGGATCATCTGAGGTCAGGAGTTCGAGACCAGCCTGACCAACATGGAGAAACCTCTTCTCTACTGAAAATGTAAACTTAGCTAGGTGCAGTGGCGCGTGCTTGTAATCCCAGCTACTCTGGAGGCTGAGGCAGGAGAATCGCTTGAACCCGTGAAGAGGAGGTTGCAGTGAGCCGAGATTGTGCCACTGTACTCCAGCCTGGGCGACAGAGTGAAACTCCGTTTAAAAAAAAAAAAAAAGACTGGTTAGTGACAGATGTTCAACAAGAACCAAGTTCTCTTTACAAGCCCATTGCTTTTCCCACTATGTTAGTGTATTACCATTTGCTTAGTGGAACTCCATGCTGTCCCCTATTTGCCATCGCCCAGTCCTGGTCATAGAGTTACTTTCTAGTTTGGCCCCTGAGAAAATTCAGGATTCCAGTTGATCTCTCCCCGTCCAACCCCAAAGGAGATCCAATGCTTAACTAATGGATCTGATTGCCATACTTACGCTACCATTGTTTATCTAAGTAGTTTCCAGTTTGGGGCAATTACGAACAATGTCACCGTGAGTAATCTTGTAAATGTCTTGTATACATATTTCTGTTATATATGTAGAAGTGGAACTGCACCTTCATAAGGCATGCATGTATTCAATTTTAGTAGATGCTAACTACAGCAGGCAGAATAATGGCTCCCCCAAAATGTCCTTGTCCTAAGACCTGGAACCTATGAACATATTAGGTTACATAGCAAAAGGGAATTAAGTTTACAGAGGTTGCTAAGAGGTGGCCTTAACATAGGGAGAGAATTCTGGATTGTCCAGGTGGGCCCAAGTTAATCACGAGGGCCCTTGACAATGGGGAAGAGGGAGGCCAGAGAAGGAGAATCAGAGAAATAGTAGAACCAGATAAAGAACCAGAGAATAGAAGCTGTGAGAAAGACTACGCGGGCCTGATCAATTCCTACTGGTTTTAAAGATGGAGGAAGGAGGCAATGAGCCAAGAATGTGGGCAACCTCTAGAAGTTGGAAAAGGCAAAGAAATGGATTTTCCCCTTTCCAGAAGGAGCACACTCTGTTGACACTTTAATTTTAGCCTATTGGGACCTCTACAACTGTAAGATAATAAATTATTATTGTTTTAGCCACAAAATTTGTGATAATTTGTTATAGCAGCAACAGAAATCTCACACACTGCCAGTTTTCCAAAGTAATTTTATCGATTTGTATACTTAAGGAATGTGGAAAAAATATCCATACTTCAGCCCCATACCACAAACTGAACTGGAATTCTGGATAGGACTAGGAAAATATTTCCTTAATTAGATCATTTCATTGCATCTTGAAGGTTGAGAATTGTTTATCTAAAGCCTTAAATCTAAATCCAATACTTATCATTAAAGAAGAGTGTGGCAGTGATTTGGCCACATGATTAAAAGCTTTTCTAGAAAAGAGTGTTCCAGGTACTTGAAGGATCTCCCCTGTTTTCTCAGAGTTAACATAGCTAATATTTTGTACTGTCCCATGGTTGAACAATCAGTTCCTACTAACACAATTCATAAGGGAGCATTTACACTAAGCCCTCTTTGTTTTTACAAGAGATGTATCCTTAATATGCTCAGAAAGTGGCTCTTTCAGAAACTCCCCACCTTAACACCTTGGCCTTCGTGGAGAGTTTGGCTGTGGGAGCTGGTAGTGCCTACATTTCCTGAGAGAAGGGTGTCCTAGGAGGAGAGGGTCTGCTTGGTTCATGGCCAGGCTCCTGTGTGCTGAGGCTGCAGCAGGCAGATGATCCTTGGGCCGTGGCTCTTGGGAAATTCTGAATAAAAAGGTTTTTACAGCTTCAGCAGGCTGGGGCTGCAAGTGGAGGCTCTGGGCAGGGTGTCCTTCATCTTTCTTCTTTTGCTCAGCTGGTGATATTGAGAGGAAGGGTAACATTGCATCCAGGGATCATAGAGTCTGGGGAAAGAGCCTCTTTCCCCAAGTTTGCAGGACAGCTTCTTTGGTAGTGATACCAACTAACTGCTGAGGTTCACACGGCAACAAATTTATAAATCCTGAGAATCCCTGGGCAGTTTCTGTCACAAAGATATGTCATCAAAAAGAATGAAAGGTGATCTAATGTTGAAGCTAGTATTCATGTACCTTCCTGACAGATGTGAAATATTATAGTGTTTCCCTTTAAAATCAAAGTATTCCATGGCATGCTGAGATCCCTACAGTGCACCAGTGTGCCTTGGAACACGGTTTAGGAATCATGGCTGTGGCCGTTTGGAAAATGATTCTCATTTATCCCTTGAATGAATATTCAAGATAATTATTCTGTTCCAAAATGTTACTTCTGTAAGGTCCAATGTAATCTCACCCCTCCCATGCTGAAGAGCTCTCTAAAACAGGCATTGAGTCCCACAGGCCAGTCCAGATTCTGACTTGTTCTCACAGAGGACATCTTGGGTACATCTAAAACTACCTCAGAAGGTGAGCAGTTTACATTTTAATTTTAATTTTAAAATTTTATTTATTATTTTTTGAGATGAAGTCTCACTCTGTCACCCAGGCTGGAATGCAGTGGTGCGATCTCAGCTCACTGCAAGCTCCGCCTCAGCCTCGCGAGTAGCTGAGATTACAGGCACTTGCCACCATGCCCGGCTAATTTTTGTATTTTTGGCAGAGATGGGGGTTTCACTATGTTGGCCAGGCTGGTCTTGAACTCCTGATCTCAAGTGATTTGCCTGCCTCAGCTTCCCAAAGTGCTGGAATTACATGTGTGAGCCATCACACCCAGCCCCTATTTTTAATTAAATAAACTAGGAAGTATACTATTTAAAAAGTAGCTCATTAACTTAGAGATCAGCCTACCATTGGCAAAACACTGGCAGACACCATTAAATACTAGGAAAATAAAAAAAACATACTACAGACTATTGCACATTTGCAAGAATTCTCAATGACCTTCCCACTCCTCAATATTTCATATCTGATTTTAATACTTTCAGTTAATCAAATAGATAATTTAGATTCAAATTTTAGAAAATAACTTTACCTGGATTGCTAAGGGAGATAGAATATCGACAAAATTCTAGAAACAGACTGTTAACTATGGATATAAATATTCTAAGAACACAAGTTTCTGATCCATATATTGCTTAAAATACAGTTGAAAAAAAAAAAAGGCCAGGTACAGTAGCTCACGCCTGTAATCCCAGCACTTTGGGAGCCTGAGGTGGGCGGATCACGAGGTCAGGAGATGGAGACCATCCTGGCCAACGTGGTGGTGAAACCCCACCTCTATTAAAAAAAAAAAGAAAAAAAAATCTTGGAGTATGTTTGAATTCGAAATTAAAAAATATATACAGTTAATAAAAATGTAATTAGATAATTATTACAAGAAACAATCCAGACTAAACCATAAATAATGTATAGAATAAGATTATTTTTAAAAGTTAAATGCCAAACATAGGAAAGAACAGATTTACGTGAAAAATTTCCACTGCATTTTATTCATAATTTAGCTATATCCAAGATGCTGGAGGAAATATCCATATCTGCTGAGTTCTTAGCAGCAATGAAGAGGCAGAATGTCTTTATTAATTAACCTTTCCAGTCGCACAATCAGAAGCAATCTTTGATTTGTTAGATATTTCATAAACTTGTATAATAAGCTTTAGCTGATTGATGATTTCCTTGTCTGCTGTTTTTCTGTCAAATCCCAACATCTTCATAATAGTTTCCTGAAAGTTGCTGAGCTACAAAGAACCATCACAGAAATCAAGATATGTTATTAATTTGGGTCACCCACTTACTACATACAAAGAATTGGTATTAGAAATGTAGTCTTATTAAACATTATTAAATGTAATATATTCTACTTTCAAACAGTATGTTTAAGCTAGAAACTGATCTCTTCTATTACAATAACTATTTAAAATTTCCTTTGCATTTAAATTTTTTTCTTGTTTTTACACTTTTGTAAACTTAATTTTATTGCTGCTTATTTTGTTATTTTTCATCCATAAGGTAATTACTTTCTGGACTTCTGATTTGCTAAATGATAATACCAGTCCCCTAACTGTACATTTTTCTACCCATCCTCCAAAAATCATAGTGATCAACATGGAGATTAAATAAAAACTACCTGTAAATTATGCCTAAAGCAAACCTAGAGAATAGCACAAACTTCAAGTCGGGAAATAAATATTCTAAACCAGCAGAGGCAGCTACAGAGGAAGGTGCAGCTAATTTTCACTGGTGTGGAACGCAGACATTACCCCTAGAAACAAGACAGTTCATAAATGGTGAAATACCGAAAACAAATCTGAGATCTGGTGGATCAGAACACTGACAAGTGGGGAAGGAAAAGCAAGGGGCTTGGAAGCATATGAGACCAAAAATGGCAGTTGCAGAGGGCAAGGTTTCTGAGGGGAGAGGGTGGTAGTTGGGTGAGGTGTTCCTTGGAAGCTTGGTAATAAAGGAAAAGAAAAAAGAAAACAGTGGAAATTAAGAAGTTTATACAAATGAGAGTATTACAGAATCAGACATCACATAAACCCCCATTCCCAAAATAAAAGGCTTGATCTAGTAAACTTTAGAAACTGCACTCACTGTGCCAACAGAAGCGGGTGGTATTGAGCTAAGGAACCTAGTGAGTAAGTCCTGCCTCCAGCTACTCTAAAGTAGAAACGTCTGAAGACCAGAGAATTCAAGGAATTTCAAAGTGAATATAGATAAATGGCAAATTATATTCATATAAAATTAAGAAGAAAATAGAAGCTGGGCGCAGTGGCTTACGCCTGCAATCCCAGCACCTAGGGAGGCCGAGGCGGGTGCATCACGAGGTCAAGAGATCAAGACCATCCTGGCCAACATGGTGAAACCCCGTCTGTACTAAAAATACAAAAATTAGCCGGGCAGAGTGGCAGGTGCCTGTAGTCCCAGTTACTTGGAAGGCTGAGGCAGGAGAATTGCTTGAACCCTGAAGGCGGAGGTTGCAGTGAGCCGAGATCGCACCACTGTGCTCCAGCCTGGGCGATAACAGCAAAAATCCATCTCAAAACAAAACAAAAGACAGCCATGAAACACAGAACATATATTTGATACAACACCCTGAAAAAATTAAATACAAATTTTAAAAGGATTTGCAAAAATTGTGGGGGGGGTACTTTATTTTGAATCAGAAATGTAATAATTCAGAATAGAAATGAACAAAAAGATGTCCAAGATATCTAGATATAAGGCTGGGTGCTGTGGGTCACGGCTATAATCCCAGCACTTTGGGAGACCAAGACGGGCTGATTGCCTGAGGTCAGGAGTTCAAGACCAACCTGGCCAACATGGTGAAACCCCATCTCTAAAAAAAGAAAGAAAGAAAGAAAGAAAAAGATATCTAGATGTGAGACTTGAACTCAGGCAAGAAAATGCAAAATCATCTAAAAAGTGAAGTGTGAACTACAAGTTAACTAAAGGAAAACAGATTTGACTGAAAATAAAATAAGGGGCTGGATACGGTGGCTCACACCTGTAATCCCAGCACTTTGGGAAGCCAAGGCAGGAGAATTGCTTGAGCGCAAGAGTTTGAGACCAGCCTGGGCAACATGGTGAAACCCTACCTCTACAAAACATACAAAAATTAGTCAGGTGTGGTGGTGGCACGCCTGTAGCCCCAGCTATTCAGAAGGCTGAGGTGAGAGGATTGCTTTAGCTCAGGAGGTTGAGGCTGTAGTGAGCCATGAGCAGGCTGCTGTACTCCAGACTGGGCGACAGAATGAAACTCTGTCTCAAAAAATAAAAGAAATAGAAACAATCAAGAAAGTGAACATGCAAAAGTTAAAGTGAGAAAAAAGAGAAAATGCTAATCTCATGACTTAAGGTTTTAAGCATATCTTAAGGTATAAGTTTCCTAAGCAACTAGTATATGGAGATGTGACATATAATAACTTTAAAATTGCCCCAAATGATCAGTTAGCCTTTTAAAAATTCTCTCAAAATATTTACAAGCATAGTGAAAATCTAAGTAAGTTTAGAAGCACTACTCTATTTTGATAGACAGTGACACGGCAAGTAACATACAAGGTTTCCTCTGAGTTTCACATGATGACACATGATCTCATAGACCTATACCCTCCTGGTCACTGGTTAGTCAGAGTATATAAAATAATCATATATCCCATGTCTAACCACTGTGGGTTTAGCAGGGATAAGCACTTGACCTAAACTGGGCCAATTAGACCCTTTCTTGGGATTCTCTCTCCTATCACAGGAACTACATATAAAACTCCATGGTTGTCAGTGGCTATGTTTCCTGTCATGGAGAAAACCAACCAGCAGTCAGACAGATGAGCTGACACATAGATGCCAAGAAGTGACTGTGAGAAAGGGCTTGTAGGTTCCAGGTGCTAATCCTGGGGCCCAGGTACATCTCCACTCTCCTGGAGTCAAAGTTTAACTCATTTTTTGATTCCATAAGCCGATATTCCCTTTTGTCTAAGTTAGTTACAGTCTAAGTAGGGGTGGTGTTTATCACTTTAACTAAATTAATTTTACTTTTATTATTTAAAAAAAACCTCTTGTTCTTGTCCTGATATTTCTTCAGGTGTGCTCTTCGCTGTGGGGGGCTCAGAAGTGACAGCATCTAACAGCTGCTGGGTCTTCTCTTTGTCTGATCTTGCCTCTTGGTCTGCAGAGTCTAATGTAGTTTTCAAGTTTTCTGTTTTCACAACTGCCTTCTCTTTCATTGTTTCAACACTTGCTAAAGATTGCCTGAGCTTGTCAATTGTTTTGTCCTGTGGCAACGTATAAGATGGAGAAAAGGAAAGAGATAACTATGATTAGATCTCTTCTAAATAACAGTTATGGTAACTCATGCTTCTTTTCCTTTTCTTTCTTTTTTTATGAAGCGAGAGCTATAAGGAAAAGGAAAACATTCCACAGTTTCTGAATTAAGAGGACATTTCTTCACCATTGTGCTCATCAATATCTATTACTTAGCACTTTTATTAACTGGCCACTTGGGATTTAAAGAGTCTTAATATGTTTTCTGCATCCTATCCTCAACGGTCTTAAAGACCTACATTAATCAAATACAGAAATACAGAACATAATTGGCATTTCAGTAAGAGAAATATTGCTGATAAACTGCTATATCAGTTGATTGGTTATTTAGTGCCTGTTTGGCTTAAGGCATAATTTTTGAAATAGTATAACTGAAGCTTGATATGGAGAAGGTCCAAACAAGAGCCCCTAAAATGACTACAACTTGTAACTATTACCCCAATAAGAGACACCAGTAAAACTACAATAACTAACAGGCTGGGTGTGGTGGCTCATGCCTCAGCACTTTGGGAGGCTGAGGCAGGCAGATCACTTGAGGTCAGGAGTTCGAGACCAGCCTGGCCAATATAGTGAAACCCTGTGTCTACTAAAAATACAAAAATTAGCTGGGCATGGTGGTGTGCATCTGTAGTCCCAGCTACTCGGGAGGCTGAGGTGGGAGGATTGCTTGAACCCGGAAGGCAGAAGTTGCAGTGAGCCAACATTGCGCCATGGCACTCCAGTCTAGGTGACAGAAGGAGACTCCATCTCAAAAAGAAGAATAATAATAAAACAAAAAACAAGGGATTCGTAATCATAACACTTAGAATACCAATTATCATTGAGGAATAAGGAGGAGGATATATGGAGGTTTCAGTTGTATTGGTAATATTTGTTTCTTAAAATGAGTGGTGGATTCCAATTTTATTCTATATGCTTTAATGTTATATATATTCTTTTGTATGTACATAAAATAATTTTATTTTTTTTAACCTCAATGAAAAGCATGCTGCTAAAATGGTAAAAGACCAAAGCTTAAGTGAATTTCTGAAAGCCTCTCTTCCTTTACTTACTTTAAGGACATTTACTCTTGTCAGCTGGGTTTTCATATTTTTATTTGACAATTTCAAATCACTGAGCTGCTTCTGAAGTTTCTGAATTTTCTTCTCCAATCTTTGCATTGTAGCAATCTGCAAATTCTGCTGAATATTCAATAACATTTGTTGCATGTTGTCTTTCTCTAGCTTTTTGAACTTCTTATGCTTGTCTATCTGGGAATGCTTAGTCCCTGAGTGTTCCTTTGCAGAAATCAACAGTAGTGAAATAAAAATTTGTGTTTTAAGATGTTATTCTACACTAGCATAAAACCACATCCACTCCAGACTAACACACTGCAGGCTTAACAATACTTCCATAAGTAAAATATTTTTATGCATTATTTTATGCAAAATATTAAGCAAAATATTTTTATGCATTATTTTATGCATTATTAAAATAATGCATAAAATATGACAATAAAAGTGATGACTCAGGACTACCAAGGGTACAATTAAATAGATTTTATAAGCACCAAGCAGTAGCATAGATTAGTTCAACTTTTCTAGGAATGTATTATAAAGAAATAATCAAATATGTGGATAAAGATTCACACACAAAGACTTTCAAATTTATTTTTTAAGTTAGGGTCTTGCTCTGTCACCCATGCTGGAATTCAGTGGCATGATCACAGCTCACTGCAGGCTCGACTTCCCAGGCTCAAGAGATCCTCCCACCTCAACCTCTGGAGTAGCTGGGACTACAGGGTGTGTACACCCAGCTGTGTGTTTTTTTTCTCAAACTCCTGGGCTCAAGTAATCTTCCCACCTTGCCCACCCAAAGTGCTGGTATTACAGGCATGAGCCACTGCACCCAGCCACAAAGATATTCAGATACTCTTTTTTTTTTTTTTTGAGAGGGAGTTTTGCTTTTGTGGCCCAGGCTGGAGTGCAATGGCACAACTGTGGCTCACAGCAACCTCCACCTCCCAGGTTCAAGTAATTCCCCAGCCTCAGCCTCCCAAGTAGCTAGAATTACAAGTGCTCGCCAGCACGCCCAGCTAATTTTTGTATTTTTAGTAGAGACAGTGTTTCACCATGTTCACCAGGCTGGTCTCCAACTCCTGACCTCAGATAATCCGCCTACCTTGGCCTCCCAAAGTGCTGAGATTACAGGCATTAGCCACTGCACCTGGTCACAAAGATATTCTTTTTTTTTCTTTTTTCCCTAGATAGCTTCAGGACACAAAGATATTCTTTACAACATTATTTATAATAGAAAAAACTGAAACAATGCAAATGTCAAAAAAGAAAAATTATGTATTATAGATTATTCCCCAGAAATTAAGTTTTCAAAAATATTTATTAAGAAAAAATGACAATGATATAGTTAATGAAAAAAGCAAGATTTAGAAAAAACTATGCATATCTCACTTATGATAAAACTATACATGAAAAATAATCAGGGAAATATACCTATATTTAATACTAGTTATCACAAAATGGGATTACTGATGATTTCAGTTTTATTTCTATTATTTTCTACTTTACAAATCTTCACTAATACACATGATTTTTTATTTTTTGGGACAGGGTCTCACTCTGTCACCCAGGCTGGAGTGCAGTGGTGCAATCACGGCACACTGCAGCCTTGATCTCCCATGCCCAAGCCATCCTCCCACTCAGCCTTCTCAGTAGCTGGGACTACAGGTGTGCACCATGCCTGGCTAGTTCTTGAATTTTTTTGTAGAGATGGGATGTCACTATGTTGTCCAGGCTGATCTCAAATTCCTGGGCTCCAGCTATCCAACTGCCTCAGCCTCTGTAAGTACTGGAATTACGGATGTGAGCCACTATGCCTGGCTGAATTAATTTTATTATGAGAAAAAAATTAGTTATCTCAAATGCTATTACAAAAAAGTTATGGTAAATGTTTAAATCCATTGAAAGAAATAAAAGAACATATTAATGAAGAAGAATCAGAATGGCACCATCCTTCTCAATAACAACACTAGAGACTAGAAGACAATGGAGTCTGAGTGTGAAAATAAAGTCTAAACCCAGCTATCAGTTGAGTATGATGATTCAAAAAAAGACTTTGTTATTCACACAACAACCCCAAAAAATGTCTCTCTTCAAGGCACCATGTCTTAGGAAGCCATTGGAGGATGTGTTCCAGCAAAATAAGAAAGGACACCAAAAAAGAGGAAGACATGTGATTCAGCAAACAATGGAACGAAACCAGGAGATTAGAGAAGGAAAGTCACAAGATCAAAGCTGTGCCCAGGCCCACAGAGCAAAATCCAGACTGAAGCGAGGGAATGAAGGACTTTGGGAGAGAAAAAGTGGGAGATTTTTACAGACTAAAGGATCATCTGATACAGATTTGAGCAGAAAAAAATAACCTTAATAAATGAATGCTGAAAATTAAACGTATGAAAATATAGGGAAGGGATTAACTATAGGAAAAATAAAACGCAATATAAGAAAGAAAATGTACCAAGAATATAGTACTTCATGCTTTTGTAACCATTTACTATAATGGTAAATTAAATGCTGATTATGGATTTAGCTTAAAATATTAAATTAACCATATTGGGAAGATGAAAGGAGCTGGTAGGAAAGTGATCTAAAAGATGAAACTTCATCTATAATATAACAATAAATCAACAATATGTCTAATATAGAAAACTCAAGATAAGGTGGTTTAAGATTATTTAGGAAAATGGAAGTTACTACCAGACACAACAGCTAAAAGAGTTAAAAAGAATTCTCTCTGAGAAATAAGAGCAGTACAGAAGAGGGCTGCTCCTTTTCGATAAAAGACTCTTGGTATATTTGATTTTGAAAAGTAAGTGTGTGTGTGTGTGTGTGTGTAAAGGGTTAAAAAAATTCTAGGCCAGGACTGGTGGCTCATGCCTGTAATCCCAGTACTTTGGGAGGCCGAGGCAGGTGGATCACGAGGTTAGGTGCTCAAGACCAGCCTGGCCAACAGGGTGAAACCCTGTGTCTACTAAAAATACAAAAATTAACCAGGCATGGTGGCATGTGCCTGTAATCCCAGCTACTCAGGAAGCTGAGGTAGGAGAATGGTTTGAACCTGGGAGGCGGAGGTTGCAGTGAGCCGAGATTGTGCCACTGCACTCCAGTCTGGGCAACAGAGCGTAACTCCGTCTCAAAAAAAAAAAAAAAAAATTGTAAATAACTTCAGCTCAAAAAATGGAAATCAACACTAAAATTACAAACATACATAGAACATAGTGAAAAGAAATATTTCTTGTAAAAATCTATTGGACAAGCAACAGAGGAACATTTAATAGTACTTACTCCTTTTCTGATTTAAAAACCAAAGACCAAAAAAAGCACATTAACTTAAGAAGGGAAAAGACAAAGTAGGGTGCAGATTTAATAAAGATACTATATATACTCATATATAAACCAAAAAAAACCTAGTAAAATGTAGAGTTATTTATTTATTTTTGAGAAGAGTCTTGCTCTGTTGCCCAGGCTGGAGCACAGTGGCACAACCTCGGCTCACTGCAACCTCAACCTCCCCAGTTTGATTCTCTTGCCTCAGCCTCTCAAGTAGCTGGGATTCGAGGTGCACACCACCTTGCCTGGCTAACTTTTGTAGTTTTAGTAGAAACGGGGTTTCACAATGTTGATCAGGCTGATCTTGAATTCCTGATTTCAAATGATCCACCCCTCTCAACCTCCCAAAGTGCTGGGATTACAGGCATGAGCCACCATGCCCGGCCATAAAATGTATCTTTAAAAAAAAAGAACCAGCCAGGCATGGTGGCTATGCCTGTAATACTAGCACTTTGGGAGGCTGAGATAGGAGAATCGCTTGAACTCAGCAGTTGAGACCAGCCCAGGCAACATGGTGAAACCCCATCTCTACCAAAACTTCAAAAAACTAGCCAGACGTAGAGGCATGCGCCTGTAGTTCCAGCTAACTGGGAGGCTGAGACAGGAGGATCACTTGAGCCCTGAAGGTTGAGGCTTCAATGAGCCATAATCATGCCTCTGCACCCCAGCGTGGAAAACAGGCAGAGCAAGACCCTGTCTCAAAAAGAACCACTGGTTTTTTAGAAAGATAACACAGATGACTCAGGCAAGCCAGGTTAAAAAGAAAGAGAGAAAGTGAAAATACACAATATTAGAAAGGAGGAATATACAGAATGTATAGCTATGCATAGAGAATGCATTCAGAATGCAAAGAGGAAAATAATTCTAAGAGAACATTTTGTAACTTAGTGGTAATAAATTAAAAATCTAAAAGAAATACAGGCTGTAATTCCAGCACTTTGGGAGGCAGAGACGGGCAGATCATTTGAGGCACATGGAGTTCGAGACCAGCCTGGGCAACATGGAAAGACTCTGTCTCTAAAAAACCACAAAAATTAGCTGGACATAGTGGTGTGCACCTGTAGTTCCAGCTACTCAGAAGGCTAAGGCAAGAGGATCATTTGAGCCTCAGGAGGTTGAGGCTGCAGTGTACCCTAATGGTAACACTGCATTCCAGCCTGGGAAACAGAGTAAGACTGTGTCAAGAAAAAAATAAAGCAGTTCTCCCATGAGCTAGTCCAAAGTGTTCTACCTTTAAAATCAAATTATTTATAAAATAAATAAATGAAAATTGAAAAATACATTATTTCCTAGGAAACAATTTGACAATATACAGTGAAATCCAGAAAACCCGAGAACTCTAGTAAAGAAAACTATTGGGCTGGGCACAGTGGCTCACGCCTGTAATCCCAGTACTTTGGGAAGCTGAGGTGGGTGGATCACCTGAGGTCAGGAGTTTAGACAAGCCTAGCCAACATGGTGAAACTGCATCTCTACTACAAATACAAAAATTAGCTGGGTGTGGTGCCTGTAATCCCAGCTATTCAGGAGGCTGAGGCTGGAGAATCACTTGAACCTAGGAGGCAGAGGTTGCAGTGAGCCAAGATCATGCCACTGCACTCCAGCCTAGGCAACAAAAGCGAAACTCCATCTCAAAAAAAAGAAAGAAAGAAAAAAGAAAAGGAAGGAAAAGAAAACTGAGTGCTCAATAAATATTAGATGAATAAATGAATGAATGAGCCAAAAGACTAAATGAAGGTGGGGCGTGGTGGCTCACATCTGTAATCTCAGTCCTGATTTGGGAGGCCAAGTCAGGCATATCACAAGGTCAAGAGCTTGAGACCATCCTGGCCAACATGGTGAAAATCTATCTCTACTAAAAATAAAAAAATTAGCTGGGTGTGATGAGCACACCTGTAGTCCCAGCTACTTGGGAGGCTGAGGCAGGAGAATCGCTCGAACCCGGGAGGCTGAGGTTGCAGTGAGCCGATATTACACCACTGCACACCAGCCTGGCGACAGAGGGAGACTCTATCTCAAAAATAAATAAACAAACAAATAAATAAATAAATAAATAAAATAAAATCAGAAGCTTTAAGAGTTTGTAGCAAAGAAAAGCATTAATAGTATTAACAGCTTCAAACATTAGATAAAGTTAGTTATTAATAAAATAAAATGCAATAATTTTCATTATCAAAGGAATGCTTATACTTCAGGAAATTCTTACTTTCTTCCTGTCCAAGTCTAATCTCTCTTGAAAAAAATCATTGATCGAAATTTTTCTTTCCTGACATTTCAAGGGTCTTTTTTGTTCCCAATACTTTTCTTCAGCTTGGGATGATTCTTGAGCACCTTCCTCATAAAGATGATGCAGTTGCTCTAGTCGTTTAGTGAGCATCTGGATTTCCTGCTGAAGGCCTTTGGTTCTCTGCAAGGAAAAAACATTAAAAACTTCCTCATGCTCCATGCTTTCTTGCTTGCTTGCTTGTCGCCCAGGCTGGAGTGCAGTGGCGTGATCTCGGCTCGCTGCAACCTCCGCCTCCTAGGTTGAAGCAATTCTCTGTCTCAGCCTCCTGAGTAGCTGGGATAACAGGTGTCCACCACCATGCCCGGTTAATTTTTATATTTTTAGTAGAGATGGGGTTTCACCATCTTGGCCGGGCTGGTTTTGAACTCCTGACCTCATGATCCACCTGCCTTGGCCTCCCAAAGTGCTGGGATTATAGGCGTGAGCCACCGCTACCAGCCCTTTCTATTTTTTTGAGACAGAATTTCGCTCTGTCACCCAGGCTGGATTGCAGTGGCGCAACGTCGGCTCATTGCTACTTCCAACTCCCAGGTTCAAACAATTCCTCTGTCTCAGCCTCCCAAGTAGCTGGGACTACAAGCATACACCACCATGCCAGGCTAATTTTTGTATTTTTAGTGGAGATGAGGTTTCGCCATATTGGTCAAGCTGGTCTGGAACTCCTGAACTCAGGTGATCTGCCCACCTCAGCCTCCTAAAGTGCTGGGATTATAGGTGTGAGCCTCTGCACCCAGCCTCCATGCTTTCTATGTAGTTTCAAAACTATGTGCAAGTTCTATTTATGTCCACATTAGAGTGGCATTAAGTAACTAAGTAGATGAATACAGATGATTTTAGGATTTGGCATGTATACATTGTTTAAAAAAATAAATAGTGCTCACAGCTGTAATCCCAGCACTTTGGGAGGCTGAAAAGGGGGTGGATCACCTGAGGTAGGGAGTTTGGAACCAGCTTGGAGAAACCCCATCTCTACTACAAAATACAAAATTAGCCGGGCATGATGGCACATGCCTATAATCCCAGATACTCGGGAGGCTGAGGCAGGAGAATCACTTGAACCTGGGAGGCGGAGGCTGCAGTGAGCCGAGATTGCGCCATTGCACTCCAGCCTGGGCAACAAGAGCAAAACTCCATCTCAAAATAAATAAAGAGAAAGCTTTGATATATAAAAATAAGACATTTTCGTCACTACCGAGAAATAAAGCTGTATAATGAATTTAAGAGAGCAGAGTATTAAAAAGATGTGGAACTCTAAACAAGCTACTGTGTAGCAGGTTTCACTAACACACTGAATCTAAGCTATATACAGGTGTCCCTAGTGTCCCTGGGAGATTGGTGTCAGAACCTCCTAGAGATGCCAAAATTCATGAATATTCAAGTCCTTGATACAAGATGGCAAAGTTCTTGTATATAACCTATGTACATCCTCCTGTATACTTTAAATCATCTCAAGATTTTTATAGACCGGGCATGGTGGCTCACACCTGTAATCCTAGCACTTCGGGAGGCTGAGGTGGGTGGATCACGTGAGGTCAGGAGTTCAAGACCAGCCTAGCCATTATGGTGAAATCCCATCTTATATATAAAAAAAAAAAAGATTTTTATAATACCTAATATAACGTAAATGCTATATAAATAGTTGTACTCTGTTGTTTAGGGAATAATGAAAAGGAAGAAAGTCTATACATGTTCCGTACACATGCAATTTTTTTTTTCAGACAGTCTTGCTTTACTGCCCAGGCTAGAGTGCAGTGGCGAGATGCTGGCTCATTGCAACCTCCACCTCCTGGGCTTAGCAATTCTCATGCCTCAGCCTCCCAAGTAGCTGGGACTATAGGCACACGCCACCACGCCCAGCTTATTTTTGTATTTTTAGTAGAGATGAATTTTTGCCATGTTGGCCAGGCTGGTCTCGAACTCCTGGCCTCAAGTGATCCACCCACCTCAGCCTCCCAAAGTGATGGGACTACAGATGTAAGCCACCATACCTGGCTGTGATGTAATATTTTAAACAAATATTTTTGATTCCTGGTTGGTTGAATCCATGGATATGGAAGGCTAATGGTACCTATTATCATTTGAATTTTAAGGTGAGGAGTCATGAAATATACTAAAATGATTTGGACACAGGCTGGTCATGGTGGCTCAAGCCTGTAATCCCAGCACTTTGGGAGCCCGAGGCAGGCAGATCATGAGGTGAAGAGATGGACACCATCCTGGCCAACATAGTGAAATCTCGTCTCTACTAAAAATACAAAAAATTAGCTGGGTGTGGTGGTGTGTGCCTGCATCCCAGCTACTCGGGAGGCTGAGGCAGGAGGATCGCTTGAGGGGGAGGTTGCGGTGAGTCGAGATTGTGCCACTACACTCCAGCCTGGCAAAAATATTGGACACAAACGAGGAGATATAGCCACTTAACCTGCTTATTCAATCATCTGATAGACTTGACCAGTAAATGAAAACAAACTGGCAATTTTACTGCAATGACTGAAGTGACCAGTGCTAGGTTATCATGTAAACACTATTTTTACCATACCACTATTTTAATATTTATTGAGCTTATATTAAACCAAGCATTTATCACGTATTAACCCATTTAGTCTTTGTGACCACTCTGTGAGGTGGGAACTACACACCGTCCCCCACTTCACAAATGAAAATGAGGCATAGAGAGGATAAGTAACCTGCCCAAGAGCACACAGCTGACAAATGGCAGAGCCAGGCTTCATGCTGGGGCTCTGCATTCTTAATAAACATGCTAGACTATCTCCAATATAATAATGAACAGCCTCTTCTCTTCTTTCACGGTAATAGTAAAAATAGAAATTATAACTAATTCAGAGCCACAGAGTTTCCTAAATTGACTAATATTAAAATCTACATCATAAGAGAGTCAAAATTCTAGGCCAGGCACAGTGGCTCATGACTGTAATCCCAGCATTTTGGGAGGCCAAGGCGAGGGGATCATGAGGTCAGGAGTTCAAGACCAGCCTGGCCAAGATGATGAAACCCCATCTCTACTAAAAATACAAAAAAAATTAGCCAGTCACAGTGGCGGGCACCTGTAATCCCAGCTACTCGGGAGGTTGAGGCAGGAGAATTGCTTGAATCCAGGAGGAAGAGGTTGCAGTGAGCTGAGATCATGCCATTGCACTCTAGCCTGGGCGACAGAGTGACTCTGTCTCAAAAAAAAAAAAGAATCAAATTGGAAAGAATAACTTTTATATCTATCTATACACTTACAGATTTCCAAGATTTCTCATTTGCACCAATTTCCTGAATCCTGTTTTTCACAGCCTCCTCTATGGCTGGTATGGAGACAATGCTGTCACTCAGAAGAGTAGCCAACTGACCAAGGAAATTCTGATATTGGGACTGCACAGTTTTAGTTTCCCAGCTGAATGAATATGGAGGTCTGTCTAACTCAGATGCTTGTTTTTCTGTAAAGTTCAAATCTTGTTGACATTTATCCCAAATTTTCTGCTCATTTTTTGGTCCTTCAGAGTGAAAAGTGTTGTCTCTCTCAAATTTCTTGGCCAGGATAGCTTCACTCTTATCCTAAATAAGCCAATATACAGGTTAAGCTTCCCGTTTGAAATTTAATATGGAGACATCTATTTTTCTCATCTTTTTTTTTTTTTTTTGAGACAGAGTCTGACTCTTTTGCCCAGGCTGGGGTGCAGTGGCACAATTTCAGCTCACTGCAACCTCCGCCTCCCAGGTTCAAGTGATTTCTCCTGCCTCAGCCTCCTGAGTAGCTGGGATTACAGTCGTGTGCCACCACACCCAGCTAATTTTTTGTATTTTTAGTAGAGACAGGGTTTCACTGTGTTAGCCAGGATGGTCTCAATCTCCCGACCTCGTGATCCACTCGACTCAGCCTCCCAAAGTGCTGGGATTACAAGTGTGAGCCACTGAGCCTGGCCTATTTCCCTGCTTTTGAAATACAAAGTTATAGCATAAAACTTCAGGAGAAAAGACCCTCAATAGAAAGAAAGAATTAGTCATGGCCAGGCGCAGTGGCATGTCTGTAATCACAGTACTTTGGGGGGGCCGCGGTGGGTGGATCGCTTAAGGTTAGGAGTTCAAGTCCAGCCTGGACAACATGGTGAAACCCTGTCTCTACTAAAAACATAAAAATTAGCTGGGCATGGTGGCGGGTGCCTATGATCCCAGCTACTTGGGAGGCTGAGGCAGGAGAATCACTTGAACTCAGGAGGCAGAGGTTGCAGTGAGCCGAGATCACTCCACTGCACTCCAACCTTGGCAATAGAGCAAGACTTCATCTCAAAGAAAACAAAACAAAACAAAAAAACAGAAATGCTTCTAGTCCGCCATGCTGTACTGCTTCCCTTGATCCTCCTTTAAGAAGAAGACCAACAAACTACTGAACATTTACCAATTATCTCCTGGAAAAACCCAAGGTAATAAAAATCATGTTTCTTAAAAAAGCAATCAAAATTTGTCCTCACCTTCACCATGAAAATATCCGAGGAATCTTCTTGTCCACTCATATGCATATAAGGGGTGAAACTGTTAGTGCCCGAGAACAACTTCTCCAAAAATTCTGCTTTTCTCTCTGCCTTTTCTCTTTCAACCAGATGTGCTCTGTGTAAGCTATGGGTAGGTAACAATATCATGAAACCAACTCAACCAATTTTCAAATTTCAACTTAAAATAACAAAAGAGCCAACAATGCCAATATGGTGCATTGAGCGAGTCCTATGCAGAGTTCAAAGCTGCTACTATGGCTTCCAGTGGGGTCCCCATCAGCACTGCCAGCTAGGCAAATGAAGCTCCCAAAATTCCAGACAATGTGGGAGATTGACTTCAGGGAATCTACTGCTTTGCCACCCATAGCAATGATTTCTGGAGGAAACTGATCCCTAATTTGGGACTCTGCTTTTAGAGTTTGGCTGGCCAGGAACTTGAGTGACATTGACCTCATGGTGTTAGAGGAACCTCTGCTTACCAGACTTCTGGTTTAGTAAAATGTGACCAGAGTGACTCTATCTTGAAGTGAGTAGCCAGGCACTCACAAGGCCTCTATAAGGTTAATGCTTGTGGTCTGAAACTAGCCACATCCCAAGCTGACCACCAATTATAATTACGGAATATTTGTGGCCATACAGAACATCTTCCACCAATCCTACAGAATGTCCAGATGTCCTAAGAATATGCAGCCCACTTTATTAAAGATACTGTTAATGAGCAGGCTCAGGTTGAAGATTAATGGTCATCTAAAACACCAATAGCCCCTACCTTTAGTGAGCACATCTGCATGTTCCAAATTTAATTACAGCTTTTGTAAGTTTCTTATAAATAGAGACACTAACAAGGATGGCAGGTTCCTCCTCCTGCTTTCTGAGGATTCTCTACTCTGTAACGTTGTAGTTTCCAATAAACTTGCTTTTTTCTCTGTGCTCTGTGACTCCCCTTGAATTCTTTCCTGTGCAAGATCCAGTAACCTGCTCTTGGGGTCTGGATTAGGACCCTCTTTTCTGGCAACAGTGTACCTGAGCCAGGGGTATAGCCAAGTAGAAAAATGGAATCCTGTGCTGTACCCAAACCTTCCAAAAACAGAGTCTAAAAATACCATGCCCACCCATAAAAAAGTATATATCCCTAAAATATATTTATGAAGAGAACTGTGCAGTTATCCAAGTGTTTCTAGAGAGATCAGAAATGATAGAGGAATGGGCCAGGCACAGTGGCTCATACCTGTAATCCCAGCACTTTGGGAGGCTGAGGCCAGTGGATCACTTGAGCTCAGGAGCTGGAGACCAGCCTGGGCAACACAGTAAGACCCTGTCTCAAAAAGAAATGGTAGGCCAGGCACGGTGGCTCATGCCTGTAATCCCAGCACTTTGGGAGGCCAAAATGGGCAGATCGCCTGAGGTCAGGAGTTCAAGATCAGCCTGACCAACATAAAGAAAGCCAGTCTCTACTAAAAATACAAAAGTCGCCTGGCATGGTGGTGCATGCCTATCATCCCAGCTACTTGGGAGGCTGAGGCAAGAGAATCGCTTGAACCCAGAGGCAGAGGCTGCGGTGAGCCAAGATCATGCCATTGCACTCCAGCCTGGGCAAGAAAAGCAAAACTGTCTCAAAACAAAACAAAGAAATGGTAGAGAAATGAAGAGAGAAACAAGCCAGTGTTAAGTCCTGTAGTATTTCTCAAGGAGGAGGTCAATTTTGAAGCCATTCTTTTTAAGGTGAAATTTGGATGTGAATAGCTGCCTGCCGCTAATGGCAATATTGTGATAATCAGGAGGTTCTGTCAGAAGCATTAAAACCAAAGTAGTTCCATCTTGAATAGGGGCTGAGTAAAACAAGGTTCAGAACTACTAGCAGCATTCCCAGGAGCTTAGGCATTTTTAGTCACAGGATGAGATAGGAGGTCAGCACAAGATACAGATCACAAAGATCCTGCTGATAAAACAGAATACGATAAAGAAGACAGCCAAAACTCACCAAAACCAAGATGGTGACAGAAGTGACCTCTGGTTGTCCTCAGTGCTCATTATACACTAATTATAATACATTAGCATGCTAAAAGACTCCCACTGGCACCATGACTGTTTACAAATACCATGGCAATGTCAGGGAGTTACCCTATACAGTCTAAAAAAAGGAGGAACCCTTGGTTCTGAGAAATGTCCATCCCTTTTCCAGAAAACTCATGAATAATCCACCCCGTGTTTAGCATATGATCAAGAAATAACTATAAGTATACCCAGTTGAGCAGCCCATACTGTGACTCTCCCTAGAGAGCAGCCATTCTTTATTCCTTTACTTTCCCAATAAACTTACTTTCACTTTATGGACTTGCCCCTAATTCTTTCTTGTGTGAGGTCCAAGAACCCTTTCTTGGGGTCTAGATTGGGACCCATTCCTGGTGACAGTTCCACATGGATGCAGCTTTCTTTAGGGTAATATTTGCATTACTCAAATGTCATATATATATTATTTTTAATAACATCTTTCTGTGTTCTTATATAGAAAGTATATCTCTTTTTAAACATTTTTAAATTTTGGAGACAGGGTCTTGCTATGTTGCTCAGGCTGGTCTCAAACTGGTCACAAGCTATCCAGCTGGCTCAGCCTCCCAAGTAGCTGGGACTATAGGTGCCATCTGGCTACAGTATGTTTCTTGAAAATGCTTAGCATTAGTTTTCTTTGTAAAAATCTTGTACTGAAATGATTATTCTGAAACTGCCTTTGCAAAATTATGCCTGAGACGGTGAAAGAGATCGAAATTACCTGACTCCATCATGCTTCTAACCTCCAAACTCCTTGTGCATTCCTGGGAGTAGGCTGAACTAACTTTGGGAGAAACTTACTTTATAGTTTAAAACAAAGACGACAGCCCTGTCCCAAAGCAGACCTCCTTCTTTCCTGGAGACTAGATTGCCTTTGTAGGACTAACATTAGCCACAAGACTAGAAATTATGGTTTGAGAGTCATGCAGCTGGAGGCTACAAGATTCTGATCCTCCCTAAACTACTCCTAAGATCAGTGCTTGAGATACGTTGCAGATCCTTTTGCACTTGATGGGTCAGCTGGCACCACCTAGATTGATAAACTGGCTTGTCCGATCTTGAGGTCCTTACCCAGGAACTGAGTTAGCTCAAGAAGACAGCTTTCATTCCCTGTGATTTCATCTCTGACTAATCAGCACTCTTGGTTCACTGCCTTCCCCCCACCCACCATGTTGTCCTTAAAAACTCTGAAGGTAGAATGCTCAGGGAGACTGATTTGAGTAATAATAAAACTGGACTCCTGCACAGCCAGCTCTGCATGAAGTAATCTTTCTCTTTTTTTTGTTTTGTTTGTTTCCAGACATCTCTGAAAGAAGTAATCTTTCTCTATTGCCATTCCTGTCTTGAGAAATTGTCTCTGTCTAGGCAGTGGGCAAGTTGAATCCATTGGGAAGTTATACAATAGCATCTATCTTTAAAGTAATTATTTAAATTGTTGGGTTTAAGTCTACCACATTGTTATTTATTGTTTTCCCATCTATTCTCTGTTCCTTTACTACTACTCTACCACTTTAATTTGGATTAATAAAGTTTTTGTTTGTTTGTTTTTTGAGAGGAGTCTCACTCTGTTGCCCAGGCTGGAGTGCGGTTGTGTGATCTCAGCTCACTGCAACCTCTGCCTCCCGGGTTCAAGTGATTCTCATGTCTCAGTCTCCCAAGTAGCTCAGATTACAGGCATGCTTCACTTTGCTTGGCTATTTCTAGTAGACATAGGGTCTTTTTTTTTTTTTTTTAAGACAAGGTTTCACCATGTCAGCCACACTGGTCTTGAACTCCTGACCTCAGGTGATCCGCCTGCCTTGGCCTCCCAAAGTGCTAAGATTACAGGCGTGAGCCACCACGCCCGGCCAACATGGGGTCTTACCATGTTGGCCAGGCTTGTTTGGAACTCCTGACCTCAAGTGGTTCACCTGCCTTAGCCTCCCAAAGTGCTGGGATTACAGGCATGAGCCACTGTGCTCAGAGTTGCATTAATAAAATTTTTTATTTCATTTTCCTTCCATGTTGTTTTTAATATCTTTTATTGTTTAGTTGTTAAGCTGGATTGTGGTTACATAATGCATATTTGCTTTATTACATTCTATTTTATTATTTTTTTATTTTTTGAAACAGAGTCTCAGTCTGCTGCCCAGGCTGGAGTGTGGTGGTATGATCTCAGCTCACTGCAACCTCCAACTCCCAGGTTCAAGCAATTCTCATGCCTCAGCCTCCTGAGTAGCTGGGATTACAAGCATGTGCCACCACACCTGGCTAATTTTTGTATTTTTAGTAGAGGCAGGGTTTCACCATGTTGGCCAGGTTGATCTTGAACTCTTGACCTCAAGAGATCTGCCCACCTCAGCCTCCCAAAATACTGGGATAACAGGTGTGAGCTACTGCGCCCGGCCTATTACATTCTACTTTAATACTTTTGTGATACCCCCCAAATAAAACACTTAAGATAGTGTAACTCCATTTACCATTTCTTGCCCTTGTACTATTGTTATTTTACTTTTTCATATATTATAAATTGTATAGGATTTTTTTGTTAACTGTCAGTATTAATTTCTATTTATCCACACATTTACCTTTCCTTTACTTTTTAATGTACCCTACAGTTCTCTGTAGCCACCAAGAATCATTTTCCTTCATCCTAAAAAATTGTCTGATATGTTTCTTAATGGTGTAGTTCTTCCGACAATAAGTGTTTTCTTTTTTTTTCTTCTGAAACCATGTTTATTTTACTGTCAATTGTGAAGTATAATTTCATTGAGTATAGATTCTAGGTTGTCAGTATTTTTTCTTTCAGCACTTTAAGATGTCATTCAGTTATCGTCTGACTTTTGGCTGGGTGCTGTGGCTCATGCCTGTTATTCCAGCACCTTGGGAGGCAAGGTGGAAGGATCACTTGAGCCCAGTAGTTCAAGACCAGCCTGGGAAACAAAGTAAGGCCTTGTATCTACATAAAAATTTTAAAAATTATCTGGGCATGGTGGCATGTGCCTGTGGTCCCTGCTACTCAGGAGGCTGAGGCAGGAGCATCACTTAGACCCAGGTGTTTGAAGTTGCACCGCTGCACTCTAGCCTGGGTAACAGCAAGATCCCATCTCAAAAAGAGGAACTGCCTCAGCAGTTATGGAGGCTGGCAGTTTCCAAGATCTGCTGGGATCTGAGAGACCCAGGGGAGCCAATAATGTAGTTCCAGTCCAAGTCTGAAGGCCTGAAAATCAAGAGAGCAGATAGTGTAGTTCCAGTCCAAAGGCCAGCAGGCTCAAGACTCAGGAAGAGCCAATGGTTTGAATGCAAAGGCAGGAAAAACAGCTGATGTCCCATTTTGAAGGCCATCAGGCAGGAAGAATTCTCTCTTACATGGGGGAGGATCAATCTTTTCGTTCTATTCAGGCCTTTTACTCAATGGATGAGGCCTACATACAATAAGGAATATAATCTGCTTTATTTAGTCTACCAATTTAAATGTTAAAATTATCCAAAACACTCTCACATAGAATAATGTTTGGCCATATATTGGGCACCCTATGGCCCAATCAAGTAGACATATAAAATTAATCCTCATAGTATGCCATATAGCCATTGTTTCTCTTTAGCTCTGAGGACAAAAACAAAAAGTCTGTAGTGTACTATATTGTGTTCAAAACTGTGTTGAAGAGTTTACCTGATTAGCTGTTAAGGGTCAAGCTATAGCCAACTTCATGTGCTTGCTTAACACTGAGAAGATATTTGAATGAAAAATTGCTTTTAATCAGTCTTTCACTTCACCTTTGTCAGTTCTCTTTATTCAGACACTCTCTACACAACCAAAAGAAATACAAGCCCCATTCCCCTGGTTTCAGCCCTTTAAGTTTAACTAATATCTCAGTCTGAGTAAAGGTTTGTTTCTTTATTAAATTTTAGACTCCTATATAATTTCTTTTAAAAAGTGGGCCAGGGGCAGTAGCTCACACCTATAATCCCAGCACTTTGGGAGGCTGAGGTGGATGGATCGCCTGAGGTCAGGAGTTCAAGACCAGCCTAACCAACATGGTGAAACCCCATCTCTACTAAAAATACAAAAATTAGCCAGGTGTGATGGTGTGCAACTGTAATTCCAGCTACTTGGGAGGCTGAGGCAGGAGAATTGCTTGAACCTGGGAGGCGGAGGTTGCAGTGAGCTGAGATTGCACCACTGCACTCCAGCCTGGGTGACAGAGCGAGATTCCAACTCAAAAAACAAACAAATAAACAAACAAACAAAGTGACTTGGTACAAATAGAGCAAAAGAAAAAAAAAAGGGTTTTGAGAAAAGCAAGACCCAGAAGAACCCCAAACTATGAGATGACCTGATATATACTAACCAATCCGGAATAGAAATAGGCTACACTATTATGCACGTCTGAATAGAATAGCTTTTAATATTGTGTGAGTTTCTCAAATATTATTCATATTACAAGAGAGAACATTTAATGACTTTGTTTCTCCTTCTATCAACTGAGGACACATTATCGATGATCTCCTCTCTCTGTACACCAACTAATACAGTAAGTCTAAGAATAACAAATTTTATAAAGGATAAAAATCACATGATCAACTCAATAAGATGCAAAAAAAAAAAAAAGCATTGGACAAAAAATCCAACACACTTTTATAATTAAAAACACTCAACAATGGTCAAGTGTGGTGACTCACACCAGTAATCCCAGCACTTTGGGAGGTCAAGGCGAGTAGACAGCCTGAACCCAGGCATTTGAGACCAGCCTAGGCAGCATGGCAAAACCCCATCTCTACTAAAAACGCAAAAATTTACTCAGGTATGGTGGTTCATGCCTGTAATCTCAGCTACTCTGGAGGCTGAAGCAGGGGAATTGAATCGCTTCAGCCTGGGAGGCGGAGATTGCTGTGAGCCATGACTGTGCCACTGCACTCCAGCCTGGACGACAGTGAGTCTCTGTCTCAAAAAAACAATAATAAATAAATCAATAAATTAAAAAAAAAACACATCTTTCCAGATTCATAGTCTTGTATGGAGAAAATCCGAAGGAATCCACACACACATACCAAAAAAACCCTAGAGCTAATAAATGAGTTCTGCAAGCTTGCAGGACACAGACTGATACACTCCCTAAAAATAAACAATCAAAAAATGAAATACAGAAACAGTTTCATTTACAATGCATAAAAAGAATAAAATATTAGTAATTAACAAAAGAAATATAAGACCATATACACTGAAAACTACAAAACAGTCTTAAAACAATTTAAAGAGGCTGGGTGCGGTGGCACATGCCTGTAATCTCAGTGCTTTGGAAGTCCAAAGCAGTAAAAGTGCTTGAGGCCAGGAGTTTGAGACCAGCCTAGGTAATACAGCAAGACCTCAATTCTATACAAAAAATTAAAATTAAGAATTAGCTGGGCATGGAGGCATGTATCTGTAGTCCTACCTACTTGGGAAGCTGAGGTAGGAGGATTGCTTGAGTCCAGGAATTCAAGATTACACTGAACTATGATTGGGCCACTGTGCTCCAGCCTGGGCAACAGAGTGAGACCCTAAAAAAAAGAAAAAGAAATTAAAGAAGGCTTAAATAAATGAAAAAATATTCCTTAAATAAATGAAAAAATATTCCATGTTTATGGAAAGCTGATATATTTTTTTTTTTGAGACAGAGTTTCGCTCTTGTTGCCCAGGCTGGAGTGCAATGGTACACTCTCACCTCACTGCAACCTCCACCTCCCATGTTCAAGCAATTCTCCTGCCTCAGCCTCCCAAATAGCTGGGATTACAGGCATGCGTCACCATGCCTAGCTAATTTTAATAGAGATGGGGTTTCTCTATGTTGGTCAGGCTGGTCTCGAACTCCAGACCTCAGGTGATCCACCCACCTTAGCCTCCCAAAGTGCTGGGATTACAGGCATGAGCCACCATGCCCAGCTGGAAAAGCTGATCTTAAAATACATATGGAAAAACAAGGGACCCAAAATGGCCAGAACAATCTTGAAAAAAATGAAAAAAAGTTAGACTTTTTCACAATTCCCCATTTCAAAACTTACTACAAACTACATTAATCAAGTCAGTGTGGTGCCGGCATAAGGAAGACGTACAGACCAATGAAATAGAATTAGGTGCCCCAAAATAAACTCATAAATTTATGGTCAATTGATTCTTGGCAAGAGTGCCAAGACAGTTCCACAGAGGTGCTAAGGACAACTGGATATTTATATGAAAAAGAATGAATTTGGACTCCTACCTCACATCATATATAAAAATTTGCCAAAAGAGGTCAAAGATATAAATGTAAATGCTAAAACTATAACTTTTTTTGTTTTTTATACTGACTCTTGCTCTGTCACTCAGGCTGTAGCACAGTGGTGCAAACTCGGCTTGCTGGAACCTCTACCTTCTGGGTTCAAGCAATTCTCCTGCCTCAGCCTTCCAAGTAGCTGGGACTTCAGGTGTGCACCACCATGCTCAGCTATTTTTTTGTTTTTGTCTTTGTTTGTTTTTTTTAGACAGAGTCTCGTCTGTCACTCAGGCTGAAGTGTAGAGGCATGATCTTGGCTTACTGAAACCTCTGCCTCCTGGATTTAAGCAATTCTCCCACCTCAGCCTCCCAAGTAGCTGGAATTACAGGCGTGTGCCATCACATCCAGCTAATTTTTGTATTTTTAGTAGAGACAGGGTTTTACCGTGTTGGCCAGGCTGGTCTCAGACTCCTGGCCTCAAGTTATCTTTTCATCTTGGCCTCCCAGAGTGCTGGGATTATAGGCATGAGCTACCGTGCCCAGCCTAATTTTTGTAGTTTTAGTAGAGACGGGGTTTTGCTATCTTGGCCAGGCTGGTCTCAAACTCCTGGCCTCAAGTGATCCACCTGCCTTGGCCTCCCAAAGTGCTGGGATTATAGGTGTGAGCCACATGCCCAGCCAAAACTATAACTTTTTTTTTTTTGAGACAGAGTCTTGCTCTGTCACTAGGTGCCAGCCTGAAGTGCAGTGGTGCGATCTTGGCTCACTGCAACATCTGCCTCCCAGGTTCAAGCAATTCTCCTGCCTCAGCCTCCCAAGTAGCTGGGACTACAGGTGTGTGCCACCATGCCCAGCCAATTTTTGTATTTTAGTGTAGATGGGGTTTCACTATGTTGGCCAGGATGGTCTTGATCTCTTGACCTTGTGATCCACCCACCTCAGCCTAAAACTATAACTCTTAAAAGAAAATACAGGCATAAATCTTTCATGATCCTGGATTTGACAATAATTTCTCAGCTATGACACCAAATACACACACACACACACACACACACACACACACACACACCTCTCCATCAAAATTAAATTTTTTTTCTTGAAATGACACTATTAGGAAAGTGAAAAGATGACCCACCAATTGGGAGAAAATATTTACAAATCATACACTTATTAAGGGTCCAGTATCCAGAAAATATAAAGAACATTTACAACTCAACAATAAAAAGACAACCCAAGTTTAAAAGGGACAATGAATATGAATAGATATTTCTACAAAGAAGATATACACATGGCCAAGAAGCACATGAAAAGATGCTCAATGTATTAGTCTGTTCTTACACTTTTTTTTTCCCCACCCAAATCTCATCTTGATGGTCTTGCACTTCTATAAAGAAATGCTTCTCCATAGGCTGTTGCTGTTAAATGATGGTGAAAGCAAGAAAGCAAGAGAGAGAGAGAGAGAGAGAGGAAGGAAGGAAGGAAGAAAGGAAGGAAGGAAGGAAAGAAGGAAGAAAGAAAGAAAAGGAAGGAAGGAAGGAAGAAGGGAAGGCAGGCTTCAGACTAGGTAATTTACAAAGAAAAGAGGTTTAATTGGCTCATGGTTCCACAGGTTGTAAAGGAAGTATGGCTGGGGAAGCCTCAGGAAACTTACAATGGCAAAAGGCAAAGGGGAAGCCAGCACATCTTACGTGGCAGAAGGAGAAGGAAGAGAGGGAGGTGAGAGGTGCTACACACTTTTCAATAACCAGTTTTCATGAGAACTCACTCATGAGAACAGCATCAAAGGGGAAATCCACCCCCATGATCCAATCACCTCCCACCAGGCCCCAACACTGGGGATTACACTTTGACTTGAGATTTGGGTGGGGACATAGACTCAAACCTTATCATTCTGCCACTTGGCTCTCCCAAATCTCATGTCCTTCTCACATTTCAAAATACAATCATGCCTTTCCAACAGTCCCCCAAAGTCCTAACTCATTCCAGCATTAACTCGAAAGCCCAAAGTCCAAAGTCTAATCTGAGACAAGTCAAGTCCCTTCTGCCTATGAGGCTATAAAAACAAAAACAAGCTAGTGACTTCTGGCTGGTCACGGTGGCTCACGCTTGTAATACCAGGACTTTGGGAGGCTGAGGTGGGCAGATCATCTGAGGTCAGGAGTTTGAGACCAGACTGGCCAATGTGGTGAAACCCCATCTCTACTAAAAATACAAAAATTAGCCATGTGCAGTGGCACATGCCTGTAATCCCAACTATTTGAGATGCTAAGGTGGGAGAATTGCTTGCGCCTGGGAGACAGAGGTTGCAGTGAGCTGAGACTGTGCCATTGCACTCCAGTCTGGTCAACTGGAGTAAGACTCCATCTGAAAAAAAAAAAAAAAAAAAAAAAGGCCAGGTATGGTGGCTACCGCCTGTAAACCCAGCACTTTGGGAGGCCAGGGTGGGCGGATGACTTGAAGTCAGGAGCTCAAGACCAGCCTGGACAACATGGTGACACTCTGCCTCTACTAAAAACACAAAAATTAGCTGGGTATGGTGGCAGACACCTGTAATCCCAGCTACTTGGGAGGCTGAGACAAAATCTTTTGAACTGGGGTGGAGATTGCAGTAGCTGAGATTGCGCCACTACACTCCAGCCTGGGTGACAGAGTGAGACTCCATCTCAAACAAACAAACAAACAAAACAAGTTAGTAACCTGACTTCCAAGATATAATGGAAATACAGGCTTTCGGTAAATACTCTCATTCCAAAAGGGAGAAATTGGCCAAAAGAAAGAGGCTACAGGCCCCATGCAAGTTCAAAATCCACCAGGGCAGTCATTAAATCTTAAAGTTCCAAAATAATCTCCTTTGACTCTGTGTCTCATGTCCAGCCCACACTGATACAAAGGGTGGGCTCCCAAGACCTTGGGCAGCTCTGCCCCTCTGGCTCTGCAGGGCTGAGCTATTATGGCTGCTCTCAAGGGCTGCTGTTTGAGTTCCTGTGGATTTTCTAGGTGCACAGTGTAAGTTGTCAGTATATCTACCATTCTGGAGTCTGGAGGATGGTGGCCCTCTTTTTACAGCTCCAATAGGCAGTGCCCCAGTGGGGACTCTGTGTAGGAGCTCCAACCCCACATTTCCCCTCTGCATTGCCCTAGCAGAGGTTCTTCATGAGGGCTCTCCCACTGCATCAGACTACTTCTGCCTGAACATCCAGGCTTTTCCATGTATCTTCTGAAATCTAGGTGGAGGCTCCCAAGTTGCGACTCGTTTACTCTGTACATCTGCAGATGTAAAACATGGAAGCCACCGAGGTTTATGGGATGCATCCTCTGAAGCAGCAGCCCAGGTACCTGGGGCCCTCTGAGCCTCAGTTGGAGCAGCTGCACCTGAGGCTGTGCAGGGCAGCAGAGGCCTGGGCCTGGCCTTTGAAACCATTTTTTCCTTCTAGGCCTGGAGGTCTGTGATGGGAAGGGCTTCCATGAAGGTCTCTGAAATGGCTTCAGGGTACTTCCCTTCCTTTTAGTTATGCAAATTTCTGCCACATCCTTCAACTCTTCCTCTGAAAATGGGTTTTTCTTTTCTACAACATGGCCAGGCTGCCAATTTCCCAAACTTTTATGCTCTGCTTCTGTTTTAAATATAAGTTCCCATTTCAGGTAATTTCCTTGTTCATGCATGTGATAGGTTTTTAGAGGCAGTCAGGCCACATCTGAAATGCTTTGCTGCTTAGAAATTTCTTCTGCCAGATAACCAAAATCACCTCTCTCAAATTAAAAGTTCCACAGATTTCTTATAGCAGGGGCAAAATGCTCCCAGGTTCTTTCCTAACACACAACAAGAGTGACCTTTGCTCTAGTTTCCAACAAGTTCCTCATCTCCTTATGAGACCTCATCAGCCTGGTCATCTTTGTCCATATCACTATCAGTATTTGGTCAAAAACATTCAGCAAGTCTCTAGGAAGTTCTAACTTTCCCTCATCTTCCTGTCTTCTTCTGAGCCCTCCAAATTGTTCCAGTCTCTGCCTGTTACCCACTTCCAAAGCTGCCTCCACATTTTCAGGTATCTTTATAGCAATGCCCCACCGCCTGATATCCATTTTCTATATTACTCCATTCTTGTACTGTTGTAAAAAACTACTTGAGACTGGGTAATTCACAAAGAAAAGAGGTTTAATTGACTCACAGTTCTGCAGGCTGTACAGGTAGCATGGCTAGGTATGCCTTAGGAAACTTACAATCACAGCAGAAGAAAAATGTGAGGCAGGCATGTCTTACATGGCCAGAGCAGGAGGAAGTGAGCAAGGTAGGAGGTGCTATACGTTTTTTTTTTTTCTTTTTTGAGACAGAGTCTCACTCTGTTACCCATGCTGGAGTGCAGTGGTGTGATCTCAATCATACAACTCACTGCAATCTCTACCTCCTGGGTTCAAGTAAATCTCCTGCCTCTGCCTCCCAAGTATCTGGGATTACAGGCACCTGCCACCATGCCCAGCTAATTTGTTTTGTGTTTTTAGTAGAGACAGGGTTTCACCATGTTGGCCAGGCTGGTCTCAAACTCCTGACTTCAAGTGATCCACCTGCCTTGGCCTCCCAAAGTGCTGGGATTACAGGTGTGAGCCACTGCTCCTGGCTTGTTGCTACACACTTTTAAACAACCAGATATCATGATAACTCACTCACTATTACAAGAATAGCACCAAAGGGGAAATCCATTCCCATGATCCAATCACATCCCCCTAGGCCCCACCTCCAACACTGGGGATTACAATTTGACAAGAGATTTGAGTGGGGACACAGACTCAAACCAAACCACTCAACATTTTTAATCATTAAGGCAATGCAAATTAAAGGCAAAATGAGATACCACTTCATATCTACTAGAATTATATCAACTATTTTTTTAAAAAGCCAAACAGGCCTTTTTTAAAATAGGCCTGTTGTTTTAAACAGGCGGTGGCTCACGCCTGTAATTGCAGCACTTTGGGAGGCCAAGGTGGGAAGATCATCTGAGGTCAGGAGTTTGAGACCAGCCTGACCAACATGGAGAAACTCCGTCTCTCCTAAAAATACAAAATTAGCTAGGCGTGGTGGCACAAGCCTGTAATCCCAGCTACTTGGGAGGCTGAGGCTGGAGAATCGCTTGAACCCAGGAGGCAGAGGTTGTGGTGAGCTGAGGTCACACCATTGCACTCCAGCCTGGGCAACAAGAGAGAAACTCTATTTCAGAAAAAAAAAAAAAAAAAAACAAAAGCCAAACAATAGCAAGTGTTGGTGAAGATACGAAGAAATTGTAACCCTCATACCTTACTGGTGGGAACGTAAAATGGTACACCTGCCTTGGAAACAGTCTGGCAATTTCTCAAAAACAACTTCAAAAGGTTAAATATAGATTTACTACATGACCCAACCATTTTGCTTCTGAGGCATATACCTAAGAGAAAAGAAATATATGTTCATATAAAAGCTTGTACAAGAATGTTCATAGCAGCATTACTCATAAAGCCAAAAAAATGGAAACAACCCAAATGTTCATTAAGAGATAAATAGATGAACAAAATGTGGAATATTATTCAGCTATTAAAAATATGGGCTGGGCATGGTGGCTCATACCTGTAATCCCAAAACTTTGGGAAGCTGAAGTGGGAGGATTGCTTGAGCCCAGGAGTTTAAGACCAGCCTGTGCAACATAGAGAGACCCTGTCTCTACAAAAAATAAAAATAAAAAAATTAGTAGGGTATGGTGGTGTGTGCCTGTAGTTCCAGCTACTTGGGAGGCTGAGGTGGAAGGATCACTTAGCCCAACAGTTTGAGGCTACAGTGAGCTAGGATCTCACCACTGCACTCCAACTTGGGCTACAGAGCAAGACCATGTCTCAAAGAAAAAAAAAAACCCAGATTGTGTCTGAAAAAAAAGAAATAAATGAAAGATTGATTAATGCTGCAACATGGATGAACCTTGAAATAAGGCAGATAGAGACCACACATTTTATGACTGTATTCATATGTCCAGAAGAGGCAAATGTCCAGAAAAGACAAATCCATGGAGACAGAAGCAGATTAGTGGTAAATTGTCAGGAGATGAGGGAGGGTGAAATCGGGAATAACAGCCAATGGTATTGTGGTTTCTTTTGGGTGTGATGAAATTGTTCTGAAATTAGATAGTGGTGATGATTGTACAACCATTGAATTGTACACATTAAACTGAATCTTGAGGTAGGTAAATTATATCTCAAATTGGACTTTTGTTGTTGTTGTTGCAACAGAGTCTTGCACTGCCCAGGCTGGAGTGCAGTGACACGATCTCGGCTCACTGCGACCTCCACGTCCTGGGTTAAAGTGATTCTCCTGCCTCATCCTCCTGAGTAGCTGAGATTAGAGGTGCCCGCCACCACACCTGGCTAATTTTGTATTTTTAGTAGAGATGGGATTTCATCATGTTGGTCAGGCTGGAGATTTTGTTTTTTGAGACAGTCACATACCTCCTGGATTCAAGTGATTCTCCTGCCTCAGCCTCCTCAGGAGAGTAGCTAGGATTACAGGTGCATACCACCATGCCCAGCTAATTTTTAAATTTTTAGTAGAGACAGGGTTTTGCCATGTTGGCCGGGCTGGTTTCAAACTCCTGACCTCAAGTGATCCACCAGCCCTGGCTTCCCAGAGTGCTGGGATTACAGGCATGAGCCACCATACCCGGCCTGAGGTATTTTAAGTTATACCTCAATACAAAATATTTCTTTAAAAATGTAATAATGTTGGGTCAGGTATTAAGTGAAGTTCTACAGATTTAAATTATGTGATCAATCAGGAGTATGGAGTTCATATGCTATTTGCAAGCCTACAACAAAATACATGTTTGAAAACAAACTGGAAAATTCCCTACCTTAGACGGCGTTCTAGTTCTATAATTCTTTCAGTTAAATTCCAGTTGTCTCTTTCAAGGTTCTGAATATTGATGTTTCTCAAATAAATAATTCTGGTTAGAGAAGCAATAAGTTCCCGTAGGTCCTTGATACTATCTTTCAGGGATATTATCTGGAATGACTGTTGCACATTATTTTCTTTGTAACTTTCTAGCTCAGTCTTCACCTTTTGCAGTGAAGTTTCTTTTATGAAAAGTTTATTCTGAAGATTTCTTAGCTAATGAGGAAGGGAAAGTGTTAAAATCATTTATAATTTTGTTTTTAAAAACTTCATGACGTTAAGTCACATTTAAGTTATACATTTATTAGTTTTGAGGCATGGTCTCAATCTGTCACCCAGTCTGGAGTACAGTGGCAATGACAGCTCACTGCAGCCTTGACCTCCCAGGCTCAGGTGATCCTCCCATCTCAGCCTCCCTAAGCGTCTGGGACTACAGGCAGGTGTCACCACACCTGGCTAATTTTTTAAATGATTATTTGTAGAGACAGGTTCTCACGATGTTGTCAGGCTGGTCTTGAACTACTAAGCTCAAGAGATCCTCCCGCCTCAGCCTTCCATAGTGTTGGGATTATAGGCATGAGCCACCTTGCTCTGCTGCTATTAACTTTTTTTTTTTTTTGAGACAGGTGCCCAAGTTGGAGTACAGTGCTGTGACGCTGGCTCCCTGCAACCTCTGCCTCCTGGGTTCAAGTAATTCTCATGCCTCAGTAGCTTGGATTGTAGGCATATGCCACCATACCTGGCAAATTTTTATATTTTTAGTAGAGATGGGGTTTAACCACGTTGGCCAGGCTGCTCTCGAACTCCCGACCTTAAGTTATCCACCCAACTTGGCCTCCCAAAGTGCTGAATCACAGGTGTAAGCCACTGCACCCAACCTGCTATTAACTTTTAATTTAATTTGTTAGTTCAAATTTTTTAAGAGTCTGCATGTAATCTGGAGAACTAGTAAGAGAGTAGACAGCGGGGAGTGGGGAGTTGGGCAGGGATAACATGGGGAGAAATGCCAGCTATAGGTGATAGGGAGGAAGGCATTGGGCCCAGCCAAGTATGTAACATTTTTGAACTCACATTTTAGAAATGGAAAAGAGATTAGAGGTTGTCAATAGTTGGAGGTGAGAAGGAAGAAGTGTGACTACAAAAGGGCTACCTGAAGGATATTTGTGATGTTAGAACTGTTCAGTATGTTCACTTGTTATATAGCACTTAATACACAAACACACAATTGAGTACAAGTAAAACTGGGTAAATCTGAATAAACTCAGTGGATTGTATTAAAGTCAATATTCACGCTGTTATATTAGACTATAATTTTGCAAAATGTTACCTTTGGGAGAAACGGGGCAAAGTATACAACAGATACCTCTGAATTATTTTTTATAATTGCAAGTGAATCTACAATTATCTCAGTAAAAATTTCAATTAAAAATGAGAACAGGCCGGGCACAGTGGCTCACGCCTGTAATCCCAGCACTTTGGGAGGCTGAAGCGGGTGGATCATTTGAGGTCAGGAGTTCAAGACAAGCCTGACCAATATGGAGAAACCCCATCTCTACCAAAAATACACATACACACACAAAATAGCCAGGTGTAGTGGCATACACCTGTATTCCCAGCTACTTGGGAGGTCGAGGCAAGAGAACCGCTTGAACCTGGGAGGCAAAGATTGCAGTGAGCTGAGATTATGCCATTGTACTCTAACCTGGGCGACAGAGCAAGACTCCATCTGAAGAAAAAAAAAAAGGTAACAATAGATTGTGAGGTATTTTTCTTCAGCTGAAAAATTTATATTGCTTCCATTAACTCCCTCCAGAACAAGCTTCATCTGCCAGGTTTCTACTCTTTGTCTTATGACTACACCATGGCAAAGAAAACATATCTGCATAAATACAATCAAAACCCCTCACAATAAAAGTTTCTCAAACTAAGAAGTACCAGCAAAAGACTTTACATTTATCTTATTTATTTATTTTTGGGATGGAGTCTCGCTGTCGCCCAAGCTAGAGTACAGTGGTGCAATCTCAGTTCACTGCAACCTCTGCCTCCAGATTCAAGTGATCCTTGTGCCTCAACCTCCCAAGTAGCTGGGATTACAGTCATGCACCACCATGTCCGGTTAATTTTTTGTATTTTTAGTAGAGACAGGGTTTCTCCGTGTTGGTCAGGCTGGTCTCAAATTCCTGACCTCAAGTGATCCTCCTGCCTCAGCCTCCCAAAGTGTTGGGATTTCAGGCATGAGACACCGTGCCTGGCCCATCAGTGACATTTTTTTCTGGTACTTTTACTCATATTTTTGCCACTACAGCCCACCTAGTACTATGCAAGAGTTTTAGCTCAATATCACATTGCCCAAACTAAATGTCACAATCACCAACTGGATAGGTTAATATTTATCCCCTCTATATCTGGCTTTCTCCAAATATAGCTCTCTTACACCTGTTCCTCCATTGTTGGGCAGATAAACATGATAATTATTTTTTTATAGGCCACAAAGAGGCATTTAATTATAACCAAAATTTTAAATGCATGCAGTGAAGAGAAAAACTGCCTTATCAACACAATTGCTTTCTTATAGCATTAAATAATAGGTTATTGGAAAGGAGAAAGATGACTCATGCTGAAGCTCAGGTATTCTACCGAAATCACTAAACTTTAAAAAAATGACTTCAGGCCGAGTGCAGTGGTTCATGCCTGTAATCCCAACACTTTGGGAGGTCAAGGCAGGCAGATCACCTGAGGTTGGGTGTTTAAGACGAGAGTGACCAACACGGAGAAACTCCATCTCTAGGAGGCGGAGGTTGCAGTGAGCTGAGATTGTGCCATTGTACTCCAGCCCAGGCAATAAGAGCAAAACTCTGTCTCAAAAAAAAAAAAAAAAAAAAAAAAAGACTTCAACATAGGGAAACCATGTGATAACTGTCATTAATTTTTATTAAATTTGGAAAATTCCAACAGGAGCTATGGAAAACTTTAAAAAATTATGCTATATCTTTTTTACTATTATTTTATTTATTTATTTATCTTTTTTTTTTGAGAGAAGATCCTCTTTTGTTACCCAGGCTATATAGTGCAATGGCATGATCTTGGCTTACTGCAACCTCCAACCTCCAACCTCCCTGGCTCAAACCATCCCCCACCTCAGCCTCCTGAGTACTGGGACTACAGGCATATGCCATCATGCCAGCTAATTTTTGTATTTTTGGTAGAGATTGTTTTTTGCCATGTTGCCCAGGCTGGCCTCAAACTCCTGGCCTTAAGCAATCCGTCCACCTTGGCCTCCCAAAGTCCTGGGATTACAGGCATGAACCACTTCACCCAGCCTGGAATACTTTTTAATATATATTCTATCTAAAACAAGTCAAAATGAGACCCTGGAGAGCCTTTGAGACATCTGCTTTGACAAACAGATTAAAAAAATTGTGGCTCATGCCTGTAATCCCAGTACTTTGGGAGGCCGAGGCTGGTGGATCACCTAAGGTCAGGAGTTCGAAACCAGCCTGGCCAACATGGCGAAAACCCGTCCCTACTAAAAACACAAAATTAGCCTGGGCATGGTGGCGCATGCCTATAATCCCAGCTACTTGGGAGGCTGAGGCAGAAGAATCGCTTGAACCTGGGAGGCAGAGGTTGCAGTGAGCCAAGTTTGTGCCTCAGCACTCCAGCCTGGGCAACAAGAGTGAAACTCCATTTCAAAAAAAAATAGGTATTAAAAAGAAAAGAAAAAAAATATTGTAATGAACAAATAATTTATCTACATGTACAGAGCTCCTTTTAAAAAATATTTTGGAATTCTTGAAACTAGCTTACATATTTTCTTTAAACAAAGGACCTACAATCTTTTTTGACGATTTGGTTTAAAAAGTTTTTAATCATGTCTGGGCGTGGTGGCTTACGCCTGTAATCCCAGTACTTTGGGAGGCCAAGGCAGGCAGATCACGATGTCAAGAGATCGAGACCATCCTGGCCAACCTGATGAAACCCCGCCCTTAATAAAAACACAAAAATTAGCTGAGCATGGTGGTGTGTGCCTGCAGTCCCAGCTACTTGGGAGATAGAGGCAGGAGAATAGCTGGAACCTGGGAGACAGAAGTTGCAGTGAGCTGAGATCGCACCACTGCACTCCAGCCTGGCAACAGAGTGAGACTCCATCCCTCCCCCCCAAAAAAAGTTTTTAATGAACTATGCATAGACATAAATCTTAATTTAATCCAAATCTGAATTATCAAAAATTGTAAACTTCTTACTATTAGTAGTAAGTTAATACTATAGTAAGTAGAGGGAAAGAAGAATGCTACCCGTAATTAAATTGCTACACTTTTCAGGGATTGGCATCACATTTTTCTGAAAGAAAAGACAAATATAAGAAATCTCTCAAAAAACAAAAACAAAAAAGAAATCTCTCAAAGGTCTCATCAGATATATTGTGTCTATACAAGTTCCATTTCAGTTTAAGCTTTATTTGCTGTTCTATGCCAAGAGAGAGAAAACATTAGCATAAGTAAAATGGAAATAAATATAAATATATCTATAGATATAGATATATCTATCCATAAAGCTTTATCTATACTTATATTGACATGGTTTGGCTCTGTGTCTCCATTCAAATCTCATGTTGAATTGTGATCCTGAGTGTTGCAAGTGGGGCCTGGTGAGAGGTGATTGGATCCTGGGGGCAGATTTTCCCCTTGCTGTTCTTGTGGTAGTGAATGAGTTCTCATGAGATCTGGTTGTTCAAAGTGTGTAGCACCTCCCCTTTCACTCCCTCTTTCCTGCTCTGCCATGGTAAGACTTCTTGCTTCCCCTTCACCTTCCACCATGATTCTAAGTTTCCTGAGGCCTCCCAGCCATGCTTCCTGTACAGATTACAGAACCGTTAGTTAACAACTAAACCTCTTTTCTTCATAAATTATCCAGTCTCAGGTAGTTCTTTATAGCAGTGTGAGAATAGATACATGTATCTATTTCAATGAAACCTGGTATCAAACTACTGATACATGAGATAGCAGAACATAACTATAATAAGGTCCTGAGCAAAAAAGAGGCTAAAAGAAATAAGGGTGCTGTTATGAGCTGGGTTTGAGTTTCCCCCAAAATTTATGTATTGAAGTCTTAACTCCCAGCACCTCAGAATGTGCCTGTATCAAGAAGAGTGTTTAAGGAGATAGTTAAGTTAAAATTTAATCATTAGGGTAGAATCATGGACAATTAGTGGACTAATGAATCATTAGCCCAATATGACTGGTGTTCTTATAAGAGGAGGAAATTCAAACACAAATTTGAAAACCACGTGAAGACAAAATAAGAAGACTGATGTCCTAAGTCTGTTTCTGTTGCTATAAAGGAATGCCTGGCTGGGTGCGGTGGCTCGCGCCTGTAATCCCAACACTTTGGGAGACAGAGGTGGGTGGATCACCTGAGATCAGGAGCTTGAGACCAGCCTGGCCAATATGGTGAAACCCTGTCACTATTAAAAATACAAATTAGCCAGGCCTGGTGGCCTGAGCCTGTAGTGCCAGTTACTCTGGAAGCTGAGACAGGAGAATTGCTTTAACTCGGGAAGGGGAGGTTGCAGTGAACCGAGATCACGCCACTGCACTCCAGCCTGGGTGACAGAGAGAGACTTTGTCCCCCCCCCAAAAAAAGGAATACCTGAGATTGGGTAATTTATTTATTTATAAAGGTTTATTTGTGGCCCATGATTCTGCTAGCTTGAAGACTGGGTATCTGGTGAAAGCTTTAGGCAGCTTCTGCTCATGGTGGAAGGCAAAGGGGAGCCGGCATATGTCGAAATCACATGACAAAAGCAAGAGAGAGAGGAGGGAAGTGCCAGTCTCCTTTGAACACCCAGGACTCTCAAGAACTAAAAGAATGAGAATTCAGCTGGGCATGGTGGCTCATGCCTATAATCCCAGCACTTTGGGAGACCAAGGTGGGTGGATCACAAAATGAGGAATTTGAGATCAGCCTGGCCAACATGGTGAAACCCTGTCTCTACTAAAAATACAAAAATTAGCTGGGCGTGGTGGTGTGCGCCTGTAATCCTAGCTACTCAGGAGGCTGAGGCTGGAGAATCCCTTGTACCCAGGAGGCTGAGGTTGCAGTGAGCTGGGATCATGCCACTGCACTCCAGCCTGGCAGCAAAAAAACAAAACAAAACAACTAATGACAACGGCCTTTAAGCTTCCAGCCATGGTTATCTATAAGACTGTCTTTTGCAACAAATATACTGAGAATAGTTAGGCTCAACTAAAGAATTTCTATGAGCACTTGCTACTCTTCAACATAGAGCATGAAAGTCAAGGCATTTCCTACAAATGTGATTTCTTTCTTTTACATTCATTGATGTCACTCAGATGTTTCATTATTTATTCAATAAAACTAGTGGATATTTACCATATGGTAGTATGCTGAAAATACGAAATCAGGCTGGGCGTGGTGGCTCATGCCTGTAATGCAAGCACTTTGGAGGCCAAGGTGGGCAGATCACCTGAGGTTGGAAGTTCAAGACCAACCTGACCAACATGGTGGAATCCCGTCTTGAAAAAAAAAAAAAAAAAAGACAGAAAATACGAAATCATCCTTTCCATTACAATGTTTAATAGACGTAATTGATTATCATTGTTGCATAAGTTTTGAGCATGTAGTACCATGCTCAAAGAGAGTTCTCTGGCGAGAGGCAGATTTGGGTATAAATTAGTGCTCCTCAGTGATTAGAGAGTTCAATATTGAGAATAGAGCAAAGCTGAGATTATACTTTGAGTCCTTTATCCAAATGTTTTGCTCCCTACTTTTACAGAGGATATGATTTCCCAGAGTGTTTTGTTTATAGATAATCTACCTCAGCTAAAAGATTCTTGTTTTTTACCAACAAACCAGCAAGCTCAGAATGGCCTGGGTCAGCTGCCCTTTTGTTGCATACGACTGGGTTCCTGGTGGGAACTACTTCAAGAGGTTGATCAGAACAAGCCTATGAAAAGAAACTGTAAATTAATTAACAAGTCCCCTATAGATCAAAACCCATAATGACCTAGATCACACAAATGAAATAAGTAGTTCTAAATAGAATATAACTTTAAAGTACTCATTTTGAGGTGCTACTCTAAAACAGCAAGTAGCATGTTGACCTAAAAGGCTACTTTACATTTTTCTAAAAATTATTACTTACCTGACAACAATTTGTAACAGCAGTCATAAGTAAATGCAGCACATCTAAACAGACATAATTTCTAAGAGTATAGAAATTAAGAAAACATAAATAAAATGTCTAGGGAAATCTTAATTCACATCTAATAAAAACCTGATAGAAACTTGAACCATTAGAAGGGCATTGGTGAAAAATTTACCAGGGTTTGTTATATTTTAGTTACAAATCAATTCCTGTGCACAAAATGATTTTTTTAAAAATCTGCTTTCAGTATGTCAACATCAATTTTGTGTTTGTGCCACATATATGTTGGATAAAAATTAGGGAATTCTGGCCAGGCACAGTGGCTCATGCCTGTAATCCTAGCACTTTGGGAGGCCAAGGTGGGTGGATCACTTGAGGTCAGGAGTTTGAGACCAGCCTGGCCAACCTGGTGAAACTCCGTCTCTACTAAAAATACAAAAATTAGCTGGGCAGAGTGGTGGGTGCCTGAAATTCCAGCTACTTGGGAGGCTGAGGCAGGAGAATTGCTGGAACCTGGGAGGCAGAGGCTGCAGTGAGCTGGGATCACACCACTGCACTCCAGCCTGGGTGACAGAGTGAGACTTTTTCTCAAAAAAAAAAAAAAAAAAATTAAAGAATTTGTACCTGTATTACAGTATCTCTTCCTATTGTCAAAAGGGCGTACAATGTTCTTCTAAATTCTAATTAGTAAAACTTACAGGAAGAAAAAGAACTGTATAATTCAAACAAAACAAAAAAAAGTATTAACTAACCTATCACTAGAAGTGTATAAATGGGACAGGTGTAGTGGCTCACACCTGTAATTCCAGCACTTTAGGAGGCTGAGGCAGGAAGATCACCTGAGGCCAGGAGTTCAAGACTAGCCTGAGTGACAACAACAACAAAAAATTAGCCAGGCATAACTATAGTCTTGTAGTCCCAGAGACAAGAGATCCTTGCTGAGGTGCAAGCATCTCTTGAGCCCAGGTTTGAGCCTGCAGTGAGCCAAGATCAAAGATCACCCCACTGTACTCTAGCATGGGCAACAGAGCAAGACTCTGTCTCTTAAAAAGTTTTTTTTTTCTTTATTTTATTTTTTAAACATGGGGTTTCACCATGATGGCTAGGCTGGTCTTGAACTCCTGACCTCAGGTGATCCACCAACGTTGGCCTCCCAAAGTGCTAGGATTACAGGCGTGAGCCACTGCACCCAGCCTTAAAAGGTTTTTTAAATAAAAATTAATTAACTTAAAAGGAAAGTATATAAATGCATCACATGATACTTAATGTACTAAAAAATCAAAATATATTTTTCTAAATTTATCAGGCTTTAGAAACAATTTTGTAACTACTAAGATACTAGGAACAAGGACTTATGCAAGAGAATACAAAATAATTATGTTTGAAGTTTAAAAAAGAGATTACTTTGAAAATATTAATGTCACTGGGTCTGGTGGCTCACACCTGTAATCCCAGCACTTTGGGAGGCTGAGGTGGGCGGATCATGAGGTCAAGAGTTTGAGACCAGCATGACCAACATGGTGAAACCCCATCTCTATTAAAAATACAAAAATTAGGCTGGGTGCGGTGGTTCACACCTGTAATCCCAGTACGTTGGGAAGGTGAGGCGGGAGGATCACAGGGTCTAGATATTGGGACCATCCTGGCCAACATGGTAAAACCCCGTCTATACTAAAAATACAAAAAATTAGCCAGGCATGGTGGCACATACCTATAGTCCCAGCTACTTGGGAGGCTGAGGCAGGAGAATCACTTGAACCCAGGAGGCGGAGATTGCAGTGAGCTGGGATCACGCCACTGCACTCTAGCCTGGCAAGAATGAGATTCCGTTTCAAAAAGAAAAAAAATGTTACAAGAGACCACAAAGATTTAAAACATTGAAAAATAACCAAATAAGACTTCTAGAAGTAAAAAGTATAATCATTTTAATTTGAAGATTGTATGGATATATTAAAAAGCAGCTTAGACGCAACTGGAGAACGAGTGAGCTTAAATCTAAAGAAATTATCAAAAAGACAGCATATAGGAAATAATATAGGGTAAATGTAAAGGAGAATTTAAAGACACAGATAATAAAATGAGAAGGTCTAACATGTTTATTTGGAGTCCAAGATGAATGTGATTTAGAGAATGGAGAAGAGGCAATATTTGAAGAAATAACGTCTGAGAATGTAACAGAATTCTTGAAAAATACCAATCCAAGTGGGCTAGCAAATCCCAAGAAGAAAAAATACAAAGAATTTCTAAAGGTACATACATACAGTAAGATAGAAGAATAAATTCAATGTTTGACAGCAGAGTAGGGTGACTGGAGTTAACAAAACTATATTGTACTCGGGTGATGAACACCCTGAATACCCTGACTTGATCAGTATGCATTACATACATGAACCCCACAAATTTATGCAAATTTTTAAAAAACTTGCACAGAAGAAAAAAAAAAGGAATTTCTTACCTACACATTCATAATATAACTGCAGCACACAAAGAAAGACCTTAAAAATTGCCAATGAAAAAAGATAGATAATTACAAACAAAGAGCAATCAGACTGGTGAGTGACTTCTCAAGAGGAACACAGAAGATGGAAAAGAGCTAGAATATCTGTAATGTGTTAAAAAATAAATATCATCTTTCATTGATTTTAAGGGGCACAAATTTTCACATTTTTACATCTCTGCAATTAGGGTACATCTTAAAGCCGATGCCACTCCAGATTGTGAATAGCTTAGTTGAAAATATAATTTTATGCGTTGAAACTGAACCATTTTCTGTGCGCAAAAAAAAAAAAGAAAAAAAGAAAAACAAACAAAAAAGAAAATCTAATTTAAAATTTAATAATGGTACATAAAATTACTATTGTGATTGAAAACACTTGTGTTTCTTGGCTGGGCGAGATGACGTATGTCTGTAATTCCAGCACTTTGGAAGGCCAAAGCGGGCAGATCACTTGAGGCCAGGAGTTTAAGACCACCCTGGCCAATATGGTGAAACCCCCATCTCTACTAAAATACAAAAATTAGCTGGGCATGATGGCACACGCTTGTAATCTCAGCTACTCAGGAGGCTAAGGCATGAGAATCACTTGAACCAGGAAGGCAGAGACTGCAGTGAGCCCAGACTGTGCCACTACACTCTAGTCTTGGCAACAGAGACTCTATTTCCAAAAAAAAGAGAGAGAGAGAGAGAGAGAAAAGAAAAACACCTTTTTCTTTTCTTTTTTACTTTGAGATGAACTCTCACTCTGTTACCCAGGCTGGAGTATAATGGCACGATCTCTGCTCACTGCAACCTCTGCCTCTCAGGTTCAAGCAATTCTCCTGCCTCAGCCTACTGAGTAGCTAGAATTACAGGCACTCACCACCATACCCGGCAATTTTTTGTACTTTTAGAAGAGATGGGGTTTCACCGTGTTGGTCAGGCTGGTCTCGAATTCCTAACCTCGTGATCTGCCCACCTTAGCCTCCCAAAGAGCTGGGATTACAGGCGTGAGCTACTGTGCCCAGACTTGTGTTTCTTAAACCAAGGAACTGTTGTCAACTAGAATTTTATACTGAATGAAATTATATTTTAAGAATAGAATTGGGCCAGGCATGGTGGCTGATGCCTGTAATCCAAGCACTTCGGAGGCCAAGGCGGGTGGATCACCTGAGGTCAGGAGTTCAAGACCAGCCTGACCAACATGGTGAAACCCCGTCTTTAAAATAAATAAATAAATAAAAGCATAGAATAAAGATATTTTAGACAAACATTGAGTTTATCACAAATAGCCTCTCACTTTAAAAAATTCTAGGGCAGGCTGGGCACAGTGGCTCATACCTGTAATCCCAGCACTTTGGGAAGCTGAGGTGGGCAGATCTCCTGAGGTCAGGAATTCACAACCAGCCTGGCCAACAAGGCCAAACCCCGTCTCTACTAAAAATACAAAAACTAGTCAGGCATGGTGGTGCACACCTGTAATCCCAGCTACTTGGGAGGCTGAGGCAGGAGAATTGCTTGAACCTGGGAGGTGGAGGTTGCAGTGAGCTGAGATCTCCAGTCTGGGTAACAGAACAAGACTCCATCTCAAGAAAAAATCAGTTTTTGGCATGATAGAAAGGAGAAAATGGGACAAATAGAATACACATATTATAGTGGTAGAAATATAATTTCTAATATTGTAACAAAACAATGAAAAAAGGTAGAAATATATTTTAAAAATCACTATTATTAATAACCATAAATAAAGTTTCTAGTTAAAAGCAAAGATTACCAACATTATTCAAAAAAGCAAAAAACTGAAAATAACTCATATATTAAATAAGAGTTCATGGATAAATAATATATTCATAAAATGGAATCCTATAAAATAATGGAAATTATTGAATAATTGTACATACATCAACACAGATCACACTAAACAGAAGAATCACGTCATAAAATAAAAACAATATCATTCAATTCATATAAGCTTTTTTTTGAGACAGAGTCTCGCTCTGTCACCCAGTCTGCAGTGCAGTGGTGCAATCTTGGCTCACCGCAACCTCTGCCTCCTGGGTTCAAGCGATTCTCCTGCCTTGGCCTTCCAAGTAGCTGGGATTATAGGCAGGTGCCACCACTCCCAGCTAATTTTTGTGTTTTCAGTAGAGATGGGGTTTTGCCATGTTGGCCAGGCTGGTCTCTCTAACTCCTGGTCTCTCTAACTCCTGGCCTCAGGTGATGCACCCTCCTCGGCCTGGAATTACAAGCGTGAGCTACTGTGCCCAGCCTAATTCACTTTTAAAATCACAGAATATAAGAAGGTTATTAGATAACAAGAGCAATTTTATGGCACTGTATTATAGTTAGAATTCAATCTAGATTTTAATATATCTGAGGTCCAAAAGAAAATATAAAATATCATTTTAAGCTGGGCGTGGTGGCTCATGCCTGTAATCCCAGCACTTTAGGAGGCCAAGATGGGCAGATCACAAGGTCAGGAGTTCAAGACCAGCCTGACCAACATGGTGAAACCCCGTCTCTTCTAAAAATACAAATATTAGCTGGGTGTGGTGGTGCGTGCCTGTAATCCCAGCTACTCAGGAGGCTGAGGCAGGAGAATCACTTGAATCCGGGAGGTGGAGGTCGCAGTGAACCGAGATTGTGCCACTGCACTACAGCCTGAGCAACAGAGTGAGACTCTGTCTCAAAAAAAAAAGCCGTTTTAAAATTTACTTATTATAAATTCAAGCTTTTAATTTTAAGATTTATTTAAAATAAAGTTCATAGTTCAATAAATTGAAAATAAAATTACAGTTATTTTGGCCGGGCACAGTGGCTCACGCCTGTAATCCCAGCACTTTGGTAAGCCAAGGTGGGTGGATCACCTGAGGTCAGGAGTTCAAGACCAGCCTGGCTAACATGGTGAAACCCTGTTTCTACTAAAAATACAAAAAATTATCTGGGCTTGGTGGCATGAGCCTGTAATCCCAGCTACTTGGGAGGCTGAGGCAGGGGAATCTCTTGAACCTGCGAGGCGCAGTGAGCCGAGATGGCACCATTGCACTCAAGCTTGGGAAACAAGAGCAAAACCTCATCTCAAAAAGAAAAAAAAAGTTTACAATTATTTCATTAATATAAACTCTAATTTTAGAATGTATGGATATGTATATATTATTATTATCATTACTACAATTATTTGAGATAGTCTTGCTTGCCCAGGTTGGAATGCAGTAGTGTGGTCTTGTAGCTGGGTATCCCAGAGTAGCGTGCACCACCCAGCTAACTTTTCTTTCTTTCTCTTTTTTTTTTTTTTTTTTTTTTTGAGATAGAGTCTCACTCTGTTGACCAGGCTGGAGTGCAGTGGCATGATCTGGGTTCACTGCAGCCTCCACCTCCTGGGTTCAAGTAATTCTCTGCTTCAGCCTCTTGAGTAGCTTTGGGATGATAGGCACCCGCCACCACACCCAGCTAATTTTTGTATTTTTAGTAGAGACGGGGTTTCACTGTGTTGACCAGGCTAGTCTTGAATTCCTGACCTCGTGATCCACCTGCCTCTGCCTCCCAAAGTGCTGGGATTTTTTAAATTTATATTTTTAGTAGAGATACGGTTTCACTCTGTTGGTCAGGCTGGTCTTGTACCCCTGACCTCAAATGATTCACCCGCCTCAACCTCCCAAAGTGCTGGGAATACAGGCATGAGCCACTGTGCCCAGCCTAAAATAATTTAAATTTTAAATTCCTAGAGAGATTCAGGAACATTTATCTACTTAAAGGGGCTCAACTATTAAAGATTGAAGAACACTGTCCTTTTATATTGTATTATTTACTTTTTTTTGAGAAGGAGTCTCACTCTGTCACCCAGGCTGGAGTGCAAAGGTGCAATCTCGACTCACTAAAACCTCTGCCTCCCAGGTTGAAGCCATTCTCCTGCCTCAGCTTCCCAAGTAGCTGGGACTACAGGCATGCACCACCACACCCGGCTAATTTTTGTATTTTTAGTTGAGACAGGGTTTCACCACATTGACCACTCTGGTCTCAAACTCCTGAACTCAAGTGATTCGCCCACCTCGGTCCCCCAAGGTTCTGGGATTACAGCTGGCTGTATTTTTTTTTTTTTTTTTTTTTTTTTTGAGCCAGAGTCTCACTCTTGTTGCCCAGGCTGGAGTGCAGTGGCGCAATCTTGGCTCACTGCAACCCCTGACTCCCAGGTTCAAGCCATTCTCTTGCCTCAGCCTCCCGAGTAGCTGGGATTATTTATAGGCATGTGCTGCCATGCCCCACTAATTTTTGTAATTTAAGTAGAGATGGGATTTCTCTGTGTTGGTCAGGCTGGTCTTGAACTCTCGAGATCAGGTGATCCGCCTGCCACGCCCTCCCAAAGTGCTGGGATTACAGGCTTGAGCCACAGTGCCGGGCCATATCATTTGCCTTTAATATAATATATTTCCTTTCTTGGCAAAGAAGTTAGGCTTATTGTTCTCATTTAGAGCCACCAGGGGCTGGGCGCAGTGGCTCACACTTGTAATCCCAGTGCTTTGGGAGGCTGAGGTGGGCAGATGACCTGAGGTCAGGAGTTTGAGACTAGCCTAACCAACATGGTGAAATCCCGTCTCTACTAAAAATACAAAATTAGCTGGGTGTAGTGGCGCATGACCGTAATCCCAGCTACTTGGGAGGCTGAGGCAGGGGAATCACTTGAACCCATGAGGTGGAGGTTGCAGTGAGCTGGGATCATGCCATTGCACTCCAGCCTTGGGAACAAGAGTGAAACTCTGTCTCAAAAAACAAACAAAGAAACAAACAAAAAAGCCACCAAGAGGAGGAAATAAAACTCCCCCAATAGTCTTCCCTCCTTTCCTCAACTCTTCTCACCCAAAATTCGTCTCATAGGAGATACAAACTAAAGACTGGGTGGATCTTTCCAGTGGTCTTAAAAATATCTATGCCAGGGATGTCATCCAATCCAAGAGAATATTTAATTTCCAGAAAGATTCTCATTAGGATCTAGCCCTAATAAAACAAAACTACAAACCAAGGTGCTAATATGGTGCACTAGAAAGATAACAGAAGTTGCCAGGAGCGGTGGCTCATGCCTGTAATCCCAGCACTTTGGGAGGCTGAGGTGGGCATATCACCTGAGGTCAGAAGTTCAAGACCAGCCTGAGCAACATGGAGAAACCCTGTCTCTACTAAAAATACAAAATCAGCCGGGTGTGGTGGCACATGCCTATAAACTGCTTCTCAAAAAAAAAAAAAAAAAAAAGAAAGAAAGAAAGATAACAGAAGTTAGACTACTTAATTTTGCCACTAATCACCATGGCTTCTCTCTGGTGTTGTTTTCTAATCTGCAAAATTATGGAATTAGATTAAATTCACTGGAGACCCTTTACAGCCTATCTTTGTTGTTTTATTGTTTTGAGATTGTGGGCCTCAATGAAATGTCAGAACCACCAAAATGGCAAAAATAAATATAATCTATTTGAGTTTCCATTAAATTCAGATGTTTCATTGCTCCTTGTTCTAGAGTCATCCAAAAGGTGTGAGAACATTTGACCTCATCTCTTGCATCATTCACTAGTAAAGATGCTAAGGGTACTAGCATAGGCAAATGGGCAAACAGAGCTGGACTTTCCCTTTCTTATAGCTCTTATATTTTTAGTAGAGATAGGGTTTTGGTTATACAGAAGATTATTTAATCCCCACCTTCTGAGAACAGGGAAAAAATGAATGCCAGAATACAGCTCACCACTTGGCTATTTTTCTGAGATGTGTGAGCTGATAGATGCCTGGCTTCTGATGGCTTAGCCTCGTGGGGCCCATTGGTTTGACCGGTAGCAAGCCTTCCTGGATCTGAGTGGTTTAAAAACTGGAAAGGGCCTGACACGCTGTAGATTCAAGAAGCATGAAATAGATCCAGTAATGATGACCCAAAGTATTTAAAAGGAAGGTTTGCACAGACCAGTCAGGAAGAGATGCTGAGATCTGCTCAGCACCAACAGCAATGCCTTCTGGAAGGTTTCACTTCAGATCCTCAGTGCTTACTAGACCTCAGAAGGAGCTACTTGCTTGACAAGGCAAACCAAGTTTCTAAGAAAGCATGAAAATACTGTTAAGATTGTAACTGGTTGAAGCAGCCTACTAATATACATATATGTACTTGTAACATACTTAAATAATATTAGGTTGGTGCAAAAGTAATTGCAGTTTTTGCCATTAAAAACAATGGCAAAAAGTTATTAATTTTAATTAATAATTTTGTTGTTAAACATAATTGCAAAATCCTTGATTACTTTTGCACCAACCTAATACTTGTGAATATCTTCAGATATCTGACTTGCAAATATGCTTCATTTTCAATTTCTTGATCTACCAGAAATGCTAACTATATCCCTCAAGATCAGCTAAAAGATAAAAAGTCAAAATAGTTAACAGTGCAGCATCATAGCTCATAGGTTTCTTTCTGCCCCAGAGAAATGTAAAATACAACTTCACGTAATTATTTTTATTTTTTTGAGACAGAGTCTTGCTCTGTCACCCAGGCTGGAGTGCAATGGTACGATCTCGGCTCACTGCAACCTCCACCTCCCAGGTTCAAGTGATTCTCCTGTCTCAGCCTCCCAAGTAGCTAGGATGACAAGCACACGCCACCACGCCCAGCTAATTTTTGTATTTTTAGCAGAGATGGGGTTTCACCAGGTTGGCCAGGCTAGTGCCTCATATAATTTTTATAAATTCAATTTCCCAAGAATTTCATTACTGCCTTAAATCCATTTTCCCTACTTAGTTCAATTCCATATTCTTTATTTTCTAAAGTGAAATTAAAAGGAATAGAGAAAAGATATCTTCCAAATTAATGTTCATATGATTTATTAAGCAATGGAATAGGGAGTTTGGCCAGGCACGGTGGCTCACACCTGTAATCTCAGCACTTTGGGAGGCTGAGGCAGGAGGATCACTTGAGCCCAGGAATTCAAGATCAGCCTAGGCAAGACAATGAGACACTATCTTCATAAAAAACTAAAAAAAGAAAAAAATTAGCTGGGCATGGTGGCAAGCACCTGTGGTCCCAGCTACTCAGGAAGCTGAAGCAAGAGAATCACTTGAGGCCAAGAGGTCAAGGCTGCACAGAGCTGTGATTGTGCTACTGGATTTCTTTTTTTAAGATCAGAGAATGTATTCTGGAAAAAAAAAAGTGGCATTTAGAAACTGTGTAATGGAGGGGTTGAATGTGAGTGCAGTGTGTTTTCTTTGCTGGGTGGTGTCTCCCAGAAAATGGAACAGGCCCAACATGAGAGGAATTTTCATAAGAGGAGGAAAAAAAATCAGGATTATGTGATTTGAGGAATGTGGAACAGGAAGCATAGGGCCTGACTTTCTTTTACTAATCCTGAAATCTGTTTTGAAATTTCTCTAATTCATTCTAGGTGTTATTCCAGGTATTGGTATACCTAATTCATTCTAGGTGTACTAGGTATTAGGTGTATCAATACCTAATTGGTCTTGGCAATTATTAAAGTGTAAATAACTCTAGGCTAGATGTGGTGGCTCATGCCTGTAATCTCAGCACTTTGGGAGGCTGAGGTGGACAGATCTCTTGAGCCCAGGAGTTTGAGACTAGCCTGGGCAACATTGTGAAATCTCGTCTCTATACATGGAAAAGCACAAAAATTAGCCCAGCTGCTCGGGATGCTGAGGTGGGAGGATCGCTTGGGCCCATGAGTTCAAGGCTGCAGTGAGCCATAACGGAGCCACTGCACTCCAGTCTGGGTGACAGAGCGAGACCTTGTCTCAAATAAAATAAAATGAAAATAAAAACAACAAAAAATTAATATTTCTAATGAGACTAGTCTCTTTTTTCATTTTCATTATTTAATACCTAAGATCATTACTATATCAATTCTTTTTCCAAGAACCAAAGAAGGGAATAACTTAAATTTTAGTAGATGAAAATGGAGAATGAACTGTTCCTCAGTCCTAGAACAAGAATGATACTGGAGACAAAGTTCTTTTTTTTTTTTTTTTGAGATATAGTTTTGCTCTTGTTACTGAGGCTAAATAAAGTGGAGTGGTATGATCTAGGCTCACTGCAACCTCTGCCTTCTGGGTTCAAGGATTCTCCTGCCTCAGCCTTCCAAATAGTTGGGATTACAGGAGTCCATCAGCATGCCCAGCGAATTTTTGTATTTTTAGTAGAGACTGGATTTTGCCCTGTTGCCCAGGCTGCTCTTGAACTCCTGACCTCAGTTGATCCGCCCACCTTTGCCTCCCAAAGTGCTGGGATTACAGGCATGAGCCACCACACCTGGCCTGACAAAGTTCTTAAGAATTTCATCCTGCCTGGCCTGGTGGCTTATGCCTGTAATCCCAGCACTTTGGGAGCCTGAGGTGGGAGGATCACGAGATCAGGAGATTGAGACCATCCTGGCCAACATGGTGAAACCCTATCTCTACTAAAATTAAAAAAAAAAAAAGCCAGATGTGGTGGTGCGCACCTGTAATCCCAGCTACTGGGGAGGCTGAAGCAGGAGAATCGCTTGGACCCAGGAGGTGGAGGTTGGACTGAGCCGAGATCATACCACTGCACTCCAGCCTGGTAATAGAGCAAGACTCCATCTCAAAAAAAAGTTAAAAAATAAAAAGAATCTCATCCTTTACTTTTATTTCTTTACCTTTTTGTGAATCTTGTGCTATACTGACTTCACTTAATGAGTTTCACTCACGCTGTCTCTAAGAAACAAGCTACCCTGGGAGACAAAATATAAACCAAGAAGGATGAACAGAAAAATCCTCCAGTATAAGTTCAAGTACCATCTCCTCCAGGGAGTTTTCTTGATTCCTGAAAGGTAAGGGTAATCTCTTCTCTTCACCTTTTATAGTATGTATAGTATGTGATTTTCTTTGACTGTTGTCTCCTTCAATATTATACTGTGTAAACATCTTATCTCCTCTAATACATTAAAGGTATCTAGGGCAGGGCGGTGGCTCATGCCTGCAATCCCAGTACTTTGGAAGGCTGGGGTGGGAGGATCACTTGAGGCCAGGAGTTTGAGACCAGCCTGCCCAACAAAGCGAGATGCCATCTCTACAGATTTTTTTTTTTTGAGACGGAGTTTCACTCTTGTGGCCCAGGCTAGAGTGAAATGGCGCGATCTTGGCTCACCGCAATCTCTGCTTCCTGGGTTCTAGCGATTCTCTTGTCTCAGCCTCCCGACAGGAGGGATTACAGGCATGCACCACCATGCCGTTACTTTTGTATTTTCAGTAGAGACAGGGTTTCTCCATGTTGGTCAGGCTGGTCTTGAACTTCTGAGCTCAGGTGATCTGACCTGCCTGGGCATCCCAAAGTGCTGGGATTACAGGCAAGAGCCACCACGCCTGGCCACTCTACAAAAATTGTAATAATTAGCCAGTGGTGGTGGTGCAACACCTGTAATCTCAGTTACTTGGGAGGCTAAGGTGGAGGATGGCTTGAGCCAGGAGATGAGTCTGTAGTAAGCTATGATTGTGCCACTAGCCTGGGTGACAGAGTAAGACCCTATCTCCAAATAAACAAACAAATAATGGTACCTAAAAACGAGCTATTTCTGGTTTACTTTTATCATCCCATACCAGGCACAAAAAATATGGGTTGTAAAATGAAAGAACCAAAAAGGGGGAAAAAAACCTTAATGCAAAGTTAACTAACACAGATAATGATAGTACTATTCTCCCAAACTAACCATATAATAATACAATACAAATGTATTAGGAATCCAAAGTAAAAATAAAATATAGCACCATTACATGATTATTCTGTGATTTTTAGGTTTGTACATGACTACTCTATTTTTTACACATTTGTAAGATGTAGTGTGCTATGCTACATTTAGTAGGAAGTGAAAGTATAAATGTTTACCACCTCAGACTCCAGAGAAAATTCCAAATCCAAGGCCAGTTTCCAGAAGAAACCTGAATTGTCCAATGTGAGTGGCTGCTCTGAGCAATCTGCCAGTAGAATGTTTGCATATCAAAGAAGCTGTTGCTAGGTAAACACATCACAGAGATCCAAAGAAAAAGGGACATTCTAAAGTGTTACAGTAAAACCTGTAGCTCTTTATTTCCCCAATTAATGAAGTGAAAACAGAAATGATATTCATCAACCTTGTCCACTTAAGTAACCTTAAGAAAGCGATCCTACCAAAAGTGAGCAGTTGTGTAAAAGTGAAAATCATATTTTAGGCCTGCCTTTTGTAAAATTCTTGGCTAGATCAAATTTTTGTACTCCAATACATACAATCAAGGTAGAGGTACTTTGAAAGAAGGTGAAATAATGATTCTATTTACTATTCTGAAAGCGTAAGAGGTGTTAAAAAACTGGAATTCTAATTCTAGGAATTTTTTGTTTTTTGGGACAGAGTCTCGCTCTCTCACCCAGGCTGGAGTGCAATGGTGAGGTATTGGCTTACTGTTGGGTACCAGCCCCAACCCCATATGTGGGTGCACTTAGTCCCGGTGGTGACGAGGGATTGAAAAAAGGAAATAAAGACAGAGACACAGGGCTAGAATTTACAGCATGGGTCCAGGGGACCAACACAAGTGCGGGAACCACGCTGGCCCAGAGCTCTGGGCTCCAAACACTTTGATTATATGCATAATCTCACAGATCTTACTGGCGTGGAAGGGGAGGGTGAGGGGTAGGTAAGAGAGTCGGTGGGGAGAGCACTTGAGATCCTTCTAAGACATACTAAACTAGTGCTCTGAGCATTTAACAGCGCTTCAGATCCTTCTAGGACATGCTAAACTAGTACTCTGAGTTTATCACCAATTGCTATCAGGTTGCAGCTGCATCAGGAGTATGGCAGATGAGGAGCCACCAGATCTGACCACACCCAATGCATCAAGGGGCTTTTATCTCCCGAGCAGTGAGGACATAGAGCAATTAAAATCACTCCATATTTTGAGAACCTAGGCAGAGCCTGAGGTATTCCGTGATCTCTGCCCTGCAAAGGCTTTTCTCCTCCTTGCCAGCTCCCAACTGCAAAGACCCTCCCGGATCTTGTGAGCAGAAGTCACCTCCCTTCTCAGAGATCTTTGCACAAGCCCTCTTTATGAGACCCTCATGCAGTTGCCATGTTGAGAAGGCATTCACGGGACTGGAGCAGTATTGCCTGCTCTGCAACCACCCCGTGGTGTTCCCTGGTGTTACTTTGCTCTTGGATGGTCTTTACCTTAGGCCTCTTGTTGCCGCTTGATTTCTAATTAACTGCACCAATAACATATTTAGTTCGGTGTATAAGCTTCAGTGTACTCTGAGCCAAGCAAGCTGATAATTATTTAGCTAGAATTAACATAGGTCTCCCTCTGGCCATCTTGACCCACAGCTCACTGAAACCTCTGGCTCCCAGGTTCAAAAATTCTCCTGCCTGTCTCTCAAGTAGATGGAACTACAGGCATGTGTCACCATGCCTGACTAATTTTTTGTATTTTTAGCAGAGACAGGGTTTCACCATGTTGGACAGACTGGTCTTGAATTCCTGACCTCAAGTGTTCCACTGCCTCTGCCTCCCAAAGTGCTAGGATTAAAGGTGGCATGAGCCACCTCACCTGGCCTTAGGAAAATATTTTTACAGCAGAGAAAATATGTCCCAAATTTGTATTCCTGATACTAGAATCACCAGGAATATTCTTCATACATCATCTTATCTTCAAAGAATAATGAACCCTGACCCCACCCAAGTTCTGACTTAGTTGGCTAAGAGTGGAACCTAGACATAAATATATTTTTTAAAGCTATACTAGTTGGTCTAATGTGAATTTACGCTAAATTCACTATAATTGAAGACTGTGCTGTCTACAATTAAGTATGATAAAAATGAAGTGGGGAGAAACAAGTTATATTCATAGGAATAAGAGTAATAGATGATAACTAAACCAAGAGAATAAGAAATAGGCCGGGTGCGGTGGCTCACCCCTGTAATCCCAGCGCTTTGGGAGGCTGAGGTAGGCGGATCACAAGGTCAGGAGTTTGAGACCAGCCTGGTCAACATAGTGAAACCCCATCTCTACTAAAAATACAAAAAATTAGCCAGGCATGGTGGCAGGTGCCTGTAATCCCTGCTACTTGGGAGGCTGAGGCAGGAGAATTGCTTGAACCCAGGGGGCAGAGGTTGAGGTGAGCTGAGATTGTGCCACTGCACACCAGCCTGGGCAACATAGCGAGATTCACTCTCTCTGAAAAAAAAAATATATATATATACACACATATATACATATATATGTGTGTATATATATATTTCCAAGATGCAGATATATAAGTACGAACAAGACAGGAAATATCTTATAAAGCTTAAATTCTGGCTGGGCACAGTGGTCATGGCTGTAATCCCAGAACTTTGGGAGGCCAAGGCGGGCAGATCACCTGAGGTCAGGAGTTCCAGATCAGCCTGACCAACATAGTGAAACCCCGTCTCTACTAAAAATGCTAAAAATGCAAAAGTTAGCTAGGCGTGGTGGCACATGCCTGTAATCCCGGCTACTCAGGAGGCTGAGGCAGGAGGATCACTTGGACCCAGAAGGTAAAGGTTGCAGTGAGCCAAGATTGTGCTACTACACTCTAGCCTGGACAACAGAGCAAGACTCCATCTCAAAACAAACAAAAAAAGCTTAAAGCTTAAATTCTGGTATAAAAGACAAATAGCAAACAAATATATAAAGAAATAAAATCATTTTAGATACTAATATGTGTTATGAATAAAACAGATTAATATGACAGTAATGGGGATGTACATGAAGGAGCAACTTTTGATAGTGTAATCAAAGAAGGCCCTTTTTTGGTTCCAGCAACATAAATTAAGTAATATTATACATTTTATTAACCTGTCTTTATCATTTAAAAATGTATAAAAGCTGGCCGGGCACGGTGGCTCATACCTGTAATCCCAACACTTTGGGAATCAGAGGTAAGGAGTTTGAAACCAGCCTAGCCTGGCCAACATGGTGAAACCCTGTCTTCTTTTTTTTTTTCTTTTTTTTTGAGACGGAGTCTCGCTCTGTTGTCCAGGCTGGAGTGCAATGGCTAGATCTCGGCTCACTGCAACCTCCGCCTCCCGGGTTCAAGCAATTCTCCTGCCTCAGCCTCCCAAGTAGCTAGGACTACAGGCGCCCGCCACCACGCCTGGCTAACTTTTGTATTTTTAGTAGAGACAGGGTTTCACTATATTGGCCAGGCTGGTCTCAAACTCCTGACCTTGTGATCTGCCTGTCTCCTTCTTCCAAAGTGCTGGGATTACAGGTGTGAGCCACCACATGGCCCTGTCTCTACTAAACAAACAAAAATTAGCTGGGTGTGGTGGCAGGCATCTGTAATCCCAGCTACTCAAGGAGGCTGAGGCAGGAGAATCCCTTGAACTCAGGAGGCAGAGCCAAGATTGCACCATTGCACTCTAGCCTGGGCAACGAGAATGGAACTCCATCTCAAAAAAAAAAAAAAAAAAAAAAATGAAAGCTATCTTCTGTTCCTTTAACAACTGCATCCATACTGACAGAGATTTTATTGTTTTTTGCTATTGAAATCAGTGCTGTGTGATGAATACTTTTATACATTTTTGTTGTTGCTCAGGCTGCAATGCAATAACGTGCATAATCTCTGCTCACTGCAACCTCTGCCTCCCAGGTTCAAGCGATCCTCCTGCCTCAGCCTCCCAAGTAGCTGAGATTACAGGTGTGCAACACCATGCCCAGCTAATTTTTGTATTTTTAGTAGAGACGAGGTTTTGCCACATTAGCCAGGCTGGTCTTGAACTCCTGACCTCAGGTGATCTACCAGCCTCTGCCTTCCAAAGTTCTGGGATTACAGGTGTGAACCACCTCACCCAGCCTATACATCTTTCTTTATATGTAAATTTTACTTTAAGATAAATTCCTAAACTGGGCGAGGTGGCTCAGGCCTGTAATCTCCACATTTTGGAAGGCCAAGACTTGAGGATGGCTTGAGGCCAGGAGTTGGAGACCAGCCTGGGCAACACAGACCCTGTCTTTACAGAAAAATGTTTTAATTAGTCAGGCGTGGTGGCACATGCCACCTATAGTTGGGACTATAGGTCCCAACTACTCAGGAGTTCAAGGTTGCAGTGAGCTATGATTGTGTTACTGCACTCTAGCCTGGGTGACAGAGTAAAATCCTGAAAAAAACAAAAAAATCTACAAGTAGAATTACAAAGTCAAAGAAATTACAAATTTAAAATTTTCATAGATATTATCAAAAAGTTGTAAAAACACAGCCTCTGCAAACAGTAAACACATTTTTTTCTAGCAACTGCCTTTAAAAGCATTTAAATAAAAATATTTTGTCTTTCTGTTCTCTGTGAAAGGTTCTCATTCTTTATTTGACCAATTTGCAACAGTTGAATTAATTACCCCTTTTTCCACGAAACACATTCTTTACTTGTCTTCTTCTTTTTTTTTTTTTTTTTTGAGACAGAGTCTTACTCTGTCGCTCAGGCTGTAGTGCAGTGGCATGATCTTGGCTCACCACAACCTCCACCCACTGAGTTCAAGCAATTCTCCGGCCTCAACCTCCCCAGTAGCTGGGATTATAGGCGTGTGCTGACACTCCCAACTAATTTTTGTATTTTTAGTAGAGACAGGGGTTACGCCATGTTGGTCAGGCTGGTCTTGAACTCCTGACCTCAAGTGATCTGCCTGCCTCGACCTCCCAAAGTGCTGTGATTACAGGTGTGAGACACCGTGTCAGGTCTCTTCACTTGTCTTCTAAAGTGGGATGCTCTTGGGGTTTTCCTCAGAACACACTGGACTCTCTTTTCTTTTTAAAAGACAGGGTCTTGCTCTGTTGCCTAGATTGGAGTGCAGTGGCACGATTATAGCTTACTGAAGCCTCCAACTCCTAGGCTCATGGGATCCTCCCATCTCAGCCTCCTGAGTAGCTAGGACTACAGGCACATGTCACCACACCCAGCTAATGTTTTTATCTTTTTAAAATTTATTTTTATTATTATTATTATACTTTAAGTTCTGGGATACATGTGCTAATTTTTAAAATATTTATTTGTTTATTTATTTTTGAGATGGAGTCTTGCTCTGTTTCCCAGGCTGGAGGGCAGTGGCTCACTGCAACCACTGCCTCCCAGGTTCAAGGGATTCTCCTGCCTGGGCCTCCCAAGTAGCTGGGATTACAGGCACCAGCCATCATGCCCAGCTAATTTTTGCATTTTTAGTAGAGACAGGGTTTCTCCATGTTGGCCAGGTTGGTCTGAACTCCTGACTTCAGGTGATCCGCCCACCTCGGCCTCCCAAAGTGCTGGGATTACAGGCAAATTTAAAAAGTTTTATTTTTGTAGAGACAGGGTCTTGCTATGTTGCTCAGGCTGTTCTACAAACTCCTGGATTCAAGTGATCTTCCTGTATTTGGTCTCCCAAAATGCTGGGATTAGTAAAGGTGTGAGCTACAGCCCCTAGCTGAACTCTCTTTTTCAATCTTCCCTTGTGATTACTCCTGTCTCCTTGCATTCTGAACACTGAAACGTTCTAGGTGTCAGTCCTTGGTCCTCTCTCTACCTATACCCATACCCTTGGTGGGATCTCATTCAATCTTATGGATTTAAATATCTTTTCTCCATTTGGATGTCTAAGAAAAATCTAAAAATGTCTAAAGCTGAATTGACAATCTTAGCTCCAAAACCTAATCCTTCTATGTTTTACCTTATTTCAACTCAGCAAATGGCAATTCCATCTTTCCAGTTGCGCAAGGCAAATCCTTGCTTTCTCTCTTTTACATTCCAAGTTCCTCTCTTCATTAAGATTTATCTAACAGATAAATCTCTGTTACCTTTCTAAGACAACACTCTCCCACCTCCCAACATGACTGCCTATCCTCTTAGTTTGCCTATTTTTAAAATATAGCATGTCATAATCTCTAAAATTAGCATATGTATTTCTTTACTTGATTATTGTCTCCTCTACCAGAATATAAGCTGAGAGCAGAAACTCTGCTGGTTCACTAGGGTATTTCTAGCATCTAGAGCAGTGCTATGGCAGAGTGGCCATTCAACAATTATTTGCTCCATGAATGAATGAATTGTACAACTCCTACATAGATACTATTGTCAAAAACCAGGCTGTTGAGATGGAAAAGGCAATAGATTTAGAGACGAAACATAAGGTTTGGGGCCTTTACCAGCCACAACTATGTAGCTTTGGGTGTTATCCTGCAAAGTCTAATCCCATCTGTAAAATGGAGTTTCTGCCATCTTCCTCAACAAAAAAGAAAGCTGGAATAGTCAGTATCTATTTAGTATTAAAAGACACAAAAGATTCACTATCTGCAATTTACAAGAAATATTTCCTTCAATTTTCTTCTTAATTTCACTTGTTTAGGTAAAACACAATATGAGACAATGTGTTTTAAGGCTATTATTACAATATCATTATATTACTAAGTCTGTGCGTTTAACATATCACTTGTGCAAATTTTTAGAATAGTAAAGTAGGCCAGGCATGGTGGCTCATGCCCATAATCCCAGGATTTTGGGAGGCCGAGGCAGACTAATCCCCTGAGATCCAGACCAGTCTGGTCAACAGTGAAACCCCAACTGTACCAAAAATACAAAAATTAGCCAGCGTGTTGGCATGGGCCTGTGGTCCAAGCTATTTGGGAGGCTGAGGTGGGAGGATCCTTAGAACCCTGGAGGTGGAGGCTGCAAAGAGCAGAGATCACACCACTGCACTCCAGCCTGAGCGACAGTGAGACTCCGTCTTAAAAAAAATATATATATATATATAAATATATATATAATAAAATATATATAAATATATATACACGCATATATATAAATATATATACACACATATATAAAAATATATATATATACACACACACATATATATATGTGTATATATATGTAGAAATAATTACCAGAAACAGAAAATCACCAAAAATTTCCTATTACGCTGATGGTTACACAAACCTGTAACTATATTAAAAATCATTGAATGGTATACTTAAAATTGGTGACTTTTATGGTATATTATGCAAATATCATACATAATAAAACCGTTAATGAAACAAGGGATTAATTCCATATATGGGGCTACTATAAATAACCTCAGAATTTAAAAATAATAAACTAATATTAAAAGCTCCAAAACTTAAAAAAAATTTTGTTTTAGATGAGCTCTGCCATTAGTTGAAGCAGGCCACCATCAGGAACGGCTTGTAAAAGAAACCCGGTATCCGGTCAAGTCCTAAGTGACCTGAACCACTTATCTTCAAGACCATACTGGGATGACTGCAACCTACAAGTAGTTCCTCGAGCAGAGCAAGCACATTAATCCGACTCAGTAACTCTAGGGGCCAGTCCTCTCTCCAGCATCCCAGCTGCCATCGCCCTGTCAGGCTCCCCAGGCAATCGACCATCTTATTCCTTCACCAGCGTGGACTCCTACGGGGAGACAGCGTGCCCTCTCGACAGTCAACTGGCATCTATCCAGCTTATGAAGCCCGCGTGGGTTCTCCAACCCCATACCTGCCGGGGGACGGGAACGTTGGGGCTAACAAAATCTAAACTACGACTCTCCCTGAGCCCTAGGAACCCCGGGGTGACTCCGACACCGCGGAGGCCACGCGCGCTCCAGCTGACACCCTTTCCAGCTCGGCGAGGACTAAAACTACGGGCCGCGCTTCACCCATGGCTGAGCGTCAGATTCAGCTGAGGAGCTTCTAAAAGCGCGGTGCTGGGCCCAGTCCCAGGCCCTCCAGAGCAGAACGCGGAGGGACCTGACCCAGTCTAGTGACGCAGCTGTGTGACAAAGTCGGAAGGCGCGCCAAGCTCCTCAGCTTCATATCTCCTGTGGACTTGCGCCCGCCACGTTCTCGCGCGGGAACCCGCCCAAACCTCCCTGAAAGCCAGGTGCCTCAGACCCATGCTCCACATCCCCATAGCTGGGGCGGATGCATGAGACCCGCCTCCCAAACCCGCGAAACTGTCCTCCTTCCCGCGATACTGCCCCGCCCCAGCCCCGCCCCGCAGCTCTACTCCCTGATTGGCTGGAATTGGGGCCGGGTTCCGGAGTCCTTTTCGGGAAAAAACCTATTCGGGTTTCCCGCCGAATACAAAGGCGCACTCTGGACTGGCTCTTTCTTTCCGCCAATCATTGCCACCAGCCATTCATTACCGATTATCTTCATCTTCCCTTCCCTCTTCCGTCCCGCAGTCCTCGACCCCTTAGCTCTCAGATAATTGACTCAGGGCCTTCCGGGCTGCGCATGCGCCACCGCGTCTGCGGAGGGGCGGGGTGAAGTGGGGCGGGGGCGCAGGCGCAATAGTGTGATCCCGCAGGTCAGTCCTTAAGCACGTGGGTTGGGCTGTCCCGCTTAGCTGCGGAGGGAGTGAAACCTCGATATTGCTGGTGTTCATCGTGGGCAGCAGACTAATAAAGGCCATGGCGCCAGCAGAAATCCTGAACGGGAAGCAGATCTCCGCGTAAGTGCCTGACATTGTGGTTGAGTGTGGGGCTGTGGACGAGGGCTCTGAGGATGTGCAAGTCCCCCGGACCCATTTTTTGCGGGAGGGACACTTGGAGCGGAAGAGGCAGGCTCATAATACCTGAAGACCTGCAGCCAAAGACCCCGGCCACAACCTGCGTTTGCAAGTGTACTGCCTAGTGGCTGTAGCCGCTGTTTCCTGTGCTTTGGGGGAAAAGTCCCGTGACGACTATGCTCCCAAACGCGCAGCTGCTGGTGACTTTCTGCCAGGAGAGAGAGGGTAGTTGCAGCTTTCTGGAGGCCCCCCCCCCCCCGACTCAAAACTCAGAAATCCAATCTACTTCCTTCCTTCCCGTTAATTTGGAGGTGAGTAAATGGAGACTAGTGAGGTGACAAGGCTTGACAAGACTACAACGCTGATAGTGACAGAGGGTCCTTCCAGCTCATAGCTTTTCCCACTACACCATAGTCTTATCATATGGTAAGTGAAATCTAATACCCTTTTCCTTTCTCTTGAATCTCGTGCTTCTCTCTAACAGCTATCTCTCTACCCTGGTCCTAGAGTTACTTTCAACTCAGTTTGGCTCCTGAGTCCTGAGAATATTATGCATTCCACTTGACCTCTGCCTGTTCTACCCTTGCGAGAGATCTGAATGCTTAATTGGTGGGTATCGTTGCCAGCTTTACTCCCAGGAAGAGAGAAACATATATTCCCTCTAGTAGAGGAAGGAGGGAAAGATATATTCTGTGTGACTATACTGAGGTTGCTCTTGGGACCTTTCACATCACCAGTTATTTAAGTAACTGTCACAGCATTTACTAAATTGTAATTGTCCTGTAACTCCTAACTTTGTAATAGAGGTTTCTGAGTACATTAAGAAAGTCATTGGTGGTGAAACAGCCAGGCGAGGTGGTGGCTCACTCCTGTAATCCCAGCACTTTGGGAGGCTGAGGTGGGTAGATCACCTGAGGTCTGGAGTTTGAGAACAGTCTGGCACTTATTACTTACTAAAAGGAATTTCACAAGCTTTTCTTTTTTTTCCAGACAGAGTCTCACTTTGTTGCTCAGGTTGGAGTGCAACAGCGCGATCATGTCTCACTGCAACCTCCACCTCCTGGGTTCAAGCAATTCTCCTGCCTCACCCTCCCAGGTAGCTGGGATTACAGGCACGCACTACCATGCTTGGCTAATTTTTGTATTTTTAGTAGAGATGGGGTTTCACCATGTTGGTCAGGATGGTCTTGAACTCTTGACCTCAAGTGATCTGCCCACCTCAGCCTCCCAAAGTGTTAGGATTACTGGCATGAGCCACTGCGCCCGGCCCTTTGCTTTTTCTTTACAGTCTTCCTCTCACTATTATGTTTCCCACCCTGCTGATAATGCTATCCCTGACTTTTGTCTTCTATTATTACTCTCCTTTTATACCTTCCTGGGAGCTTGGACACTGACAAAGTTCAGCACTCCAGATTCCTTCTCTACCTGCTCTACTCTGTGGGAAATTGGGTACTTACATGATGATTTAGTTGCCAAATTATCTTCCATTGGAAGTAACAGCCCCATTTCTTCCTCATGGGAAATTCTAAGGTCACAGCCTGAATTTGACAACTGGGGGAAGGTCTGAGAGTTAGAGACAAGTGTCTGTTCTTTGTGGGTATTTATTCACTTATTCAACAAGTATCTCTGTGTGTCCCCTAAGCCAGGCAATCTTTAAAGCTCTGAGACTCAACAGCCCAAATCCCTACCCTGGTGAAATTTGCATACTGATGGGTAGAGACAGACATTTAAATAGGTGAAATAGATTGTGAGGTGGTGGGAAACACAAAGAGAACACCATAGCAGAAAAGAGGGACAGGAATTTCTGTGGCATGGTGGTTGCAATTTTAAATTATGAGAGTCATACTTTTTGTAAAAGTGACTTACAGCCAAAGACTTGAAGGAAGTGGGGCCTTGAGCCTGCCATGTTGTGGGGGAAATATCTCCTGACCAAAACATAGCCTGTGCCGTAGACCTTTGGTCTCACCAGTTAGTAAATTACTGCTTTGGGGGTCAATAGCAATGGCCCTGTGACAAGCGGACTGAATAGAGGCTCCTGAGTGGAGGAACCTGACTCTGCCCTGGGCAGAAGGGTGGTGTCTTTTAAAAGATTATGCCAAAGGGGTGAAGGATGTGTATTAGATAGTGCTGGAAGACCCACCTTGCATAGTTGTTCTGTATGTGTGTCTTTCAAAGGGGGCTTACTACCTTTCTATGATTTGTTTGGCTTTCCCTTCCCTTAGTTTGCTATAATTAAGCCTGCTTTCTCCATTGGTGGCATTTTTCATGATTAAGTCTCCTTTTTAAAAAGACTGGTTGTGAAGAGGCAGATGGTTAGAGTAGGTGCTGAGAGGCAAGTTGGGTGTGTTTGTAAGCTCAGCTGTGGATGGTAGCTCCAGAGCTTAAGCCCAGTGCTGCCTCCTCCATGCGTCACTGAGCAATGGGAATTTACCTCTTTGTGCCTTAGCTTCTGTATATTGGGGTAGTAATGACACTTAACTCATAAGGTTAGAATTCAATGAGTTAATACCTGTAAAGCATTTAGAGAAGTCCCTGGCACATGGTAAGTTTTAATAAATAGGTACTTAGAAAGTATTCATCAATAAACAAATGATGTTTGTGTTATCCAGCCTGTACCTTTGGGAGCTGGCTTATAATCTTGAGACTTAGGATTTATGCTAATGATCAAAGATAAAAGTGGAACCTTGGCTGTACATTTAGCTACAGGGCTAGAACTGTTTTTATAAAAGTAATTTGCTTACCACAGGGAAGGGCAGGTCTTCTTGGTTACTGAATTAATGTGGTTATTCATGGCTTTTATTTTGTCCTATAGATTAAATACATGTAAGTCCCATTTGTGCTTAAAAAGATTTGTGTGGGCAGGGCGCAGTGGCTCATTCCTGTAATCCTACCACTTTGGGAGGAGGAGGCGGAGGCAGGTGGATCGCCTGAGGTCAGGAGTTTGAGACCAGCCTGACCAACGTGGTGGTGGAAACCCCCACTTCTCTACTAAAAATACAAAATTACCCGGGTGTGGTGGCGCATGCCTGTAATCCAAGTTACTTGGGATACTGAGGCAGGATAATGACTTGAACCTGGGAGGCGGAGGTTGCAGTGAGCCGAGATGGTGCCATTGACTCCGGCCTGGGCGACAAGAGTGAGACTTCTTCTTAAAAAAAAAAAAAATTTGCCTGTAATGAACTACAAAGTGCAGGTTGCTCAAAAGTTACATGGAAACTTGAATGACATAGCTGGCTTGATTCTGGAAACCTGTGCAGGAGAGCAGGTCAGAGTTCCAGAGAGTGTGGGACCTCCAGCTAGGAGGAGCCCACACAGCCAGGCTGTTGGCTGAGTTGCAGTGAGAGTGTGGCAGAGCCCAGAGCTGGCAGCCAGCTACTGTGATCATGGCACCTTTGAAGTCCTGATTGGGGATGTGGTTTGCAAATAAGTGTCTGTCCTTGTCCATCAGGGGGGTTGGGATTAGGTAGTTTGGGATTTGGATAGTGGGGTTTTGAGCAGGGGTATGTGGTTCCTGGTTATACCCCCCACTTGCATGAAGAATCTTCTATAAAGAAAGCTGGCCAGCATTTTGGGAGACTGAGGCAGGTGGATCACAAGGTCAGGAGTTCCAGCCTGGCCAACATGGTGAAACTCCATCTCTACTAAAAAATACAAAAAATTAGCCAGTCATGGTGGCAGGCACCTGTAATCCCAGCTACTTGGGAGGCTGAGGCAGGAGAATCACTTGAACCCAGGAGGCGGAGGTTGCAGTGAGCCAAGATCGTGCTACTGCACTCCAACTGCAACAACAGAGGGAGACTCCATCCAAAAAAAAAAAAAAAAAAAAAGCTGTCCTAGCACAGAGGAGGGTCCTTGGAGTAGAGGGAAATGGCTCCCTTCTCCTCTAATTGACTCAGTAGAGTTTGGTAGAATAGAGGTTAAGGGGCAGGGACTCCTTGTGTGACCTTGGAAAAGTGAGCCTCACATTCCTCTCTGTCCAATAGGGATGATGAGAACTGTCGACTTCCTGAGGTTGCCCCAAGGATTCAAAGAACATAAGATTCTCAGAACAAGCTTCTGTGACATCCCATCCACAGTGCAGAAGGCCCCCATTCCCCCAGCACTGTGAGGTTTGCTCTCCTTTGCTCCCCTGAATTGACTAAAAAGTGGCTTCTGGCACCCTGTAAATCCCTGACCTTGAAGAATTGGGTGGTTAAGGATGCCACAGTCAAGATTCCTCAACCACTCAGCTATTACCCTTTTTCTCAATTTTGCAGGTTATTGGCGGGGAGCGGGGTGGGGGGGGCCAAGAAAAATAATTTTTTTAGCTTATGAAACTTTAGCCAGAAGCTAAGTGACTTGTCTGGGTGTTCCAAGGCTGGTGGCAGAGGCTCTATGGTGCATTTTCCTTCCCTTCTGTGGGCTTGTCACTGGCTTGCTAGAAGGAATTGCAAACTTCTACCCCCAGCAGAAGACACCCTGGCTTTAGTTCTCCCTGAGGCCTTTTCATTATGAGGAAATGATTCCACCTATCAGTCTGGTTGGGAAGCACCCAAACAGATTCTCTGAAGTCATTTTTGAGGTTATCGTCCAATTTTGACTGGTTAGAGACAGGTCAGACTTACTTACTTTGCTGGCTAAGCAATTATTTTTTCTTTTTTTTTGCCCCTCACCACTAGCCTGGACAGGAGATGTACTGCTTCGTATCTGGGGCTTGAGAGGTTCCAGGAGATCAGGGAGCATTTCTGTGAAAGGTTTGGCCAGAGCCCGTCAGCAACTTAATCTTGACTGCAATGAATGACTTAACATGATAAATGATCTTTGGGTAAATACCAGTCCCTCTTTAGTAAGCAGCCTTTTAGACCTAACCTTTTCTACCTAAGGTTTTCATTTAGTCTTTTTGAAAAGCAGGAAGGCCAGGTCCCCGTGAGGGTTTTCTCATTATGAGCTCTTGGCAGGTTCTTCCCTCCAAGTGGAGAATACTTACCTTCCCCATTCTTTCCACATTCTGCTCTGGTGATCCAGAGGACTGCAAGGGACCTAGAGCTGTTCATTGGAGCCCTAGTCAGCTCTGGTAGCCAGATCTATGGTTAGGTAATCCTCAAATAGTCAGTCTAACTCTCAGTGTTAGAATTAGGGGTCTGCCTGTTCTCACCAGCAGACCCGGGGCATCAGCTCTCCTTTGTTGATGTATAGTTAGGTACAACTTCTTAGAGAGCCTCATACTCAGAGCCAACCCTGTCTTGTCTCAGAACTCTTGCTACTGGCAGCAGGTGATAAAATTGTGGCCGAGGCCAAATGTTTTGCTTTGTTTGGCTTACAGAATTAGTTGTTTTTTTTTTGTTTTGTTTTTTTTTTGAGATGGAGTTTCACTCTTGTTGCCCAAGCTGGAGTGCAATGGTGCAATCTTGGCTCACTGCAACCTCTGCCTCCCAGGTTCAAGTGATTCTCCTGCCTCAGCCTCCCCAATTACAGGCACGCATAACCATGCCCGGCTGATTTTTTGTATTTTTAGTAGAGATGGGGTTTCATCATGTTGGTCAGGCTGGTCTCAAGCTCCTGACCTCAGGTGATCCACCCACCTTCTTCCCCCAAAGTGCTGGGATTACAGGCATGAGCCACCGTACCTGGCCCAGAATTAGTTTTAAACATTAGATTACGTCCCAGCACATTTATGCCTGTAGTTACACATAAAAATCTGGGTGCCTGACTTTTTGAAACGAATGAAAAGTTTAGCAATAGTGTACTGTCTACATGCCACCAATTCGTTGGATCTGAGTAGATGCTGCCTGCCCCCCTCCTCCTTGATGGGGTGGGGATAGGGGAGGGGGACCACATTGTTCAGGAATCCTACTACACTTGGTTGCCTGTAGCAGGACTCCAAAGGTGCTTTTCTGTTTGTGACCTTTCTCTGAATGAACTTACAGTTTACTTTTAAAATCCTAAGTTTTATGAAGCCTTAACCAATCTAACCTAATCTATAGCTCCGTTTATTGCTATTAGATCACAGCTTGTCAAATGGGACAGTTTTTTCCTCACTCTACCTCAGGGCATTTGGGCATGCCTGGAGTCTTTGGGTTGTCATATGGGGAAGGGGTGTGCTATTGGCATCTAGCAGTAGAGGCCGGGACTGGTGCCCAGCATCCCGCAGGGCACAGGATAGTCCCCATAACAAAGGATGATCTGGTCCAAATGTCAGTGGTGCTGAGATTGAAAAACCCTGCTCCAGAAGCTTAAAGTGAGTTATTGTGTCATTGTGTATGTGGATTAATGATGGTCTTTACCTTCACTAAGAATTAGAGGATTCAGCCTGTAATCCTAGCACTTTGGGAGGCCGAGGTGGGTGGATCACCTGAGGTCAGGAGTTCAAGTCCAGCCTGGTCATCATGGTGAAACTCCATCTTTATTAAAAAAAAAAAAAAAAAAGAATTAGAGAATTCATTGAAGTTTTACACTATTCTGAGTTATTTTCATGTCATAAATATCAAGCAGTTTGCCATTGGTTTCTGAAGGCTTTGAGTTAGAGAGAATTGGATGGAAGAACTTTATATTATAAACTTTCAATGAAGCGTAAAATAGTTTCCTCACATTAAGCTTTCAAATAGGTATTTGAGGTACCTGTCAAATTTAGTAAATGTTTGGGTTAAATTATAATTTTTGTTTTGTAAATATTTTGAAATGTAATAATAGTACTATTGTCAATTGACTGCCTTGTATACTGGTATAATGTAGCTTTTACTATATTAGTGATAGGTGAAAACAATCAGTTTTCTTTCAACGAGAAGGTAATTTAGTCTTTTTTTTCTTTCTTATCTTTTCCCTCCCTCTTTCCCTCATTCTCTCCCTTCCTCCTTCCCTTCTTCCTTTCCTCCCATCCTCCCTTTCTCCCTTTGATGAAGTCTCGCTCTTGTTCCCCAGGCTGCAGTGCAATGGCATGCAATGAGTTTCACTATGTTGGTCAGGCTGGTCTGGAACTCCTGACCTCAGGTGATCCACCTGCCTTGGACTCCTACAGTGGTGAGATTACAGGCATGAGCCACTGCACCTGGCCCTATTTTTTATTATGTATGTATGTATTTATTATTTATTGAGATGGAGTCTCGCTCTGTCACCCAGGCTGGAGTACAGTGGCGCGATCTCAGCTCACTGCAACCTCCGCCTCCTGAGTTTTAAGCGATTCTCCTGCATCAGCCTCCTGAGTTTAAGGGATTCTCTTGCATCAGCCTCCTGAGTAGCTGGGACTATAGGCACCCACCACCATGCCTGGCTAGTTTTTGTATTTTTAGTAGAGATAGAGTTTTACCGTGTTGGCCAGGCTGGTTTCAAACTCCTGACCTCAGGCAATCCAACTGCCTTGGCCTCCCAAAGTGCTGGGATCACAGGCGTGAGCCACCGAGCCTGGCCTCAAATATATGTATTTCTTGGAACACTAGGTGGCCTCACAATCACAATTATTTTTACAAGGAACTACATATTAAGTTTTACAGAATTTTATGAAGTATTTTTTAGTATAAAAATTGTTAATGAACAAATGAAATAAATCAACAAATGAACAAAATGGGAATAAAACATGTTAAATAAAACATTTGTGTTCTGCATTTTAAAAATCTTGTAACAGTAATCTATTGGGGCAGGGGGATAAATTGTGTCCTTGTTTAGAAGAAGCCCTGTATGTTGGTGAATGTTCTTGCTTCTTCTCTGATGAGTTACTAAAGGTGTTTTCCCTGTGCCATTTGAGAGTTATTTGAGAACTACTCTAAGGTTGTGGCACATTTCAGCATTTTTGTTGTTTAAAGACAGCTTTATTTTAATCATGTAAATTTCATGCTGCCTCCTTTGCCTACCATATAGCTTCTGTTGAAATGTCCATGTTATATTTCATTTTTATTTACTCATTTTTCTATATCCATAATGTGAGTTAAAGGTTATATTTTAGCAATGTGTTTTTCTCTATTGTAACATGTTAAAGATTTAAAATTGAGCCATGATGTTAAACAGTGAATTGGAATTTATAATGGATTTCAGCAAGAATGATTATATAAGACTTTGGGCAAAAGAAAGCCTGAGTGACTGTGTAGGGGTAGGAGTATTAGGCTATGCCCAGCATCACATCTGATTGTCATTCAGGGGAGCAGCAAAGGCTGGAACTGCTAGGGAGTAAAAACGCTTGTCTCAGAGCAGAACTGTGGCCTCTATCCAGGTCCAATCCCAGTTAAAAAAATAAAAAGATCCAATGGTCTATTCTTCTTTTGAACTATATAATTGTAGAGAATACTGATTTGAAAAAACAACATCACCAACTAGAAATAAAATTTGAGATGGGTGCAGTGGCTCATACCTGTAATCCCAGCATTTTGGGAGGCCAAGGTGGGAGGCCGAGGTGGGAGGATCACTGGAGCTGAGGAGTTCAAGACCAGCTAGGGCAACAATGCAAAACCCCATCTCTACAAAAAACACAAAAATTAGCTGCATATGGTGGTGTGCACTTGTCCCAGCTACTTGGGAGGCTGAAGTGGGAGGATGGTTTGAGTCCAGGAGGTGGAGGTTGTAGTGAGCTGGAATTACACCATTGCACTCCAGCCTGGGTGATAGAGCCAGACCCTGTCTCTCTCGCTCTCTTTTTTTTTCTTTTTTCTTTTTTCAAGTCTAGTTTCTGTGACTTGCCTTGGAAGACCCTGTCTCATAAAATAAAATAATTAAATAAATCAAAATCAAAATAATTAAAATTTGGAAATCTTGGGTATGACTTCTTTCTTGTACCATTCAACATTCTTGACTAGGCCAGTCCAAATAATTTATTTCTTGTGTGCCGTTTATGTCAGTTTTTTGTGAAGTGTGGAGAAGTGGAGCTGGGAGTAACCAAATTAGAATGAGGAAAGAGCTGTTTGTGAATTTCTACGTATATTATTTGTCAAGTGTGGTAAAGGTGGGTAAGATGAAGAAAGATAAATTACAAAACTGGTTCTCCAAGAGGGACAGAGCTTGTTCAAGTTGAACGTTGTATCATATATCATAACTGGGCAAGGTTGAGCTATTCGAATATTTATTTATGGATATAATTTACTTGACATCCTAATGTACTGTTGAGAAGTTGTATGTTGGTAAATTGATCATCTTAGTTTTGCAAGAGGTTCTACTTTTTTTTTTCATTCTAATAAGGAAACTGCAGGAGGTTATACTTTTAGCCTTGCGTTAAATTCTTTGTAAGGAAAATCCCTTTGTGAAATAGAATATAATTTGTAAGTTTGTGCTGAATTTGGAGTGGCTTTCATTGATTTATTGTTCAACATGATGTGGATAACCTGTGGTCATCTTACTAATGCAGGTTGAGCAAAAGGTGTGTGCTTGAGTTCTTTCCTGTAAAATTTTTTCATGACAGCACTTGGAGAGGGGAAATGTGAAAAAAAGATGAGGATCGGTGCTTTGTAGAAGTGTTGGTCTAAGTTTTCATTTACTTACTATGTGATTTTGAATGCCATCAACTAGTACATTTTCAATTATCCCTGAACCCCGTGGCCCAGTTGGTGTCAGTAGGAGTTAGAAAAGATCCACTTATAGCCAGATGCGGTGGTTCATGCCTGTAATTCCAGCACTTTGAGAGGCTGAGGCGGGGGGATCGCGAGGTCAAGAAATCGAGACCATCCTGGCCAACATGGTAAAACCCTGTCTCTACTAAAAATACAAAAAAAAAAAAAAAAAAAAAAAAAGTTAGCCAGGTGTGGTGGCACATTCCTGTAGTCCCAGCTACTCCGGAGGCTGAGGCAGGAGAATCACTTGAACCCGGGAGGCAGAGGTTGCAGTGAGCCAAGACCATGCCACTGCACTCATGGTGACAGAGCGAGACTCCATCTCAAAAGAAAAAGAAAAGATCTATGTCTACTTGAGGCTTGGAAAATTAATGTCAAGTTCCTGGTACATATTAAACCAGATAATGTCCATTCAATAGTGTTTTTATTTTTTATTATTTTGGAGACAGTCTTGCTCTGTTGCCCAGGCTGGAGTGTGCAATGACACCATCATAGCTCACTGCAGTCTCAACCTTCTGGGCTCAAGCCATCCTCCTGCCTTAGCCTCCTGAGTAGCTGGGACTACAGGTGTCTGCCACCACTCCCAGCTAATGTTTTATTTTTTGTAGAGATGGGGGTCTCACTATGTTGCCCAAACAGGTCTTAAATTCCTGTTCCAAAGCAATCCTCCCTCCTATCCTCCCAAAGTACTGAGATTATAGGCATGAACCATTGCCTGCTCCTGGCCAGTTCATTTTTTATTTACAAGAGAAATACAAGCTGGGTGCGGTGGCTCCTGCCTGTAATCCCAGCACTTTGGGAGGCTGAGGCGGGTAGATCACCTGAGGTCGAGAGTTCAAGACCAGCCTGACCAACATTGAGAAACCCTGTCTCTACTCAAAATACAAAATTAGCTGGGCGTCATGGTGCATGCCTGTAATCCCAGCTATTCGGGAGGCTGTGGCAGAATTGCTTGAACCCAGGAGGCGGAGGTTGTGGTGAGCCGAGATCACACCACTGCACTCCAGCCTAGGCAACAAGAGTGAAACTCCATCTCAAAAAAAAAAAAAAAAAAGAGAGAGAGAGAAATACAGGCCAGGTACAGTGGCTCACACCTGTAATCCTAGCACTTTGGGAGGCCCAGGTGGTAGATCGCTTGAGCCCAGTAGGTCGAGGCTGCAGTGAGCCTTGATTGTG
>CAUYLG010073275.1:0-11620 GCA_963573385.1 Cacajao melanocephalus
TATTTAAGCAATATGAACTGACTCCAATAATGTACTCTAACCTTTTTATATTAACGGAAGATAGAGATGGGTATTGTTTTTTATTTTTTTTATTTTTTATTGTACTTTAGGTTCTGGGGTACATGTGCAGATCATGCAGGAAGACAGAGTGGCACTTCCTCAAGGACCTAGAAATAGAAATTCCATTTGACCCAGCAATCCCATTACTGGGTATATACTCTGGACTTGTTAAACTTTTAAATGGTTTCTTGTGCCTCATCCTTTTTCAGTTCACCTCTGATTTTGGTTGTTTATTGTCTTCTGACAGATATTTGTTTGCTCCTGGTTGTTTAGTTCTTTTAATCATAATGTTAGGTTGTTAACTTGAGATCTTTCTAACTTTCTGAGATGGGCATTTAGTGCTATAAATTTCTCTCTTAATTCTGCATTAGTTGTGTCCTGGAGATTCTAATATGTTGTATCTTGTTCTCATTAGTTTCAAAGGACTTCTTGATTTCTGCCTTAATTTTATCATTTACCCCAAAGTCATTCAGGAACGGGTTTTTAAATTTTCATGTAATTGTATGGTTTTGAGGGAATTTCTTTGTTTTGATTTCTAATTTGATTGTGTTGTGGTCTGAGAGATTGTTATGATTTTAGTTCTTTTGTATTTGCTAAATATATGATTGATTTTACAGTATGTGCCATGTGGGGATGAGAAGAATGTATATTCTGTTGTTTTTGGATGGTGAGTTCTGTAGATTTATATTAGGACCATTTGATCCAGTGCTGAATTTATATCTTTCCTTGCTTCTTATGTGGGCATTTATTGCTGTAAATTTCTCTCTAGACATTGATTTAAATGTGTCCCAGAGATTCTGGTATGTTGTGTGTTTGTTCTCATTGGTTTTGAAGAAAATCTTTATTTCTGCCTTCATTTCATTGTTTATCCAGTCAACATTCAAGAGCCAGTTGTTCAGTTTCCATGAAGTTGTGTGGTTCAGAGTTAGTTTCTTAATCCTGAGTTCTAATTTAATTGCATTGTGGTCTCAGAGACTGTTTGTTATGATTTCCATTCTTTTGCATTTTCTGAGGAGTGATTTATTTCCAATTATGTGGTCAATTTTACAGTAGGTGCAATGTGGTGCTAAGAAGAATGTATATTCTGTGGATTTGGTGTGGAGAGTTCTGTAGATGTCTATTAGGTTTACTTGGTCCAGATCTGAGTTCAAGTCCTGGATATCCTTGTTAATTTTCTGTCTCATTGATCTGTCTAATATTGACAGTGGAGTGTTAAAGTCTCCCACTATTATTGTGTGGGAGTCTAAGTCTTTTTGTAGGTCATTAAGAACTTGCTTTATGTATCTGGGTGCTCCTGTATTGGTTGTGTAAATATTTAGGATCATTACGTCTTCTGGTTGCATTGATCCCTTTACCCTTATGTAATGCCCTTCATTGTCTCTTTTGATCTTTGTTGGTTTAAAGTCTATTTTATCAGAGACTAGGATTGCAACTTCTGCATTTTTCTGCTCTCCATTTGCTTGGTAAATCTTCCTCCATCCCTTGATTTTGAGCCTATGTGTGCCCTTGCATGTGAGATGGTTTTCCTGAATACAACACACAGATGGGTCTTGACTCTTTATCCAATTTGCCAGTCTGTGTATTTTGATTGGGGCATTTAGCCCATTTACATTTAAGGTTACTATTGTTATGTATGTATTTGATCCTGCCATTTTGATGCTAGCTGGTTGTTTTGCCTGTTAGTTGATGCAGTTTCTTCATTGTGTCAATGATCTTTACCATTTGGTACATTTTTGGAGTGGCTGGTACTGATTGTTCCTTTTTATATTTAGTGCTTCCTTCAGGAGCTCTTGTAAGGCAGGCCTGGTGGTGACTAAATCTCTCAGCAATTGCTTGTTTGTAAAGGATTTTATTTCTCCTTTGCTTACGAAACTTAGTTTGGCTGGATATGAAATTCTAGGTTGAAAGTTCTTTTCTTGAAGGATGTTGAATATTGGCCCCCACTCTCTTCTGGCTTGTAGGGTTTCTGCCAAGAGATGTTCTGTGAATCTGGTGGGCTTCCCTTTCTGGGTAACCCAATCTTTCTTTCTGATTGCCCTTAGTATTTTTTCCTTCATTTCAACCCTGGTGAATGTGACAACTATGTGCCTTGGGGTTGCTCTTCTTGAGGAATATCTTCTGTGGTGTTTTCTGTATTTCCTGGACTTGAATATTGGCCTGTCTTGCTAGGTTGGGGAAGTTCTCCTGGATAATATCCTGAAGAGTGTTTTCCAGCTTGGATTCATTCTCTCCATCACATTCAGGTATACCTATCAAATGTAGATTAGGTCCTTTTACATAATCCCATATTTCTTGGAGGCTTTGTTCATTTATTTTCACTCTTTTTTTCTCTAAACTTGCCTTCTTGTTTTATTTCAATGAGTTGATCTTCAGTCTCTGATATCCTTTCTTCTGCTTGGTCTATTCGGCTATTGAAACACGTATGCTTCACGAAGTTCTCGTGTTGTGTTTTTCAGCTCCATCAAGTCATTTATATTCTTCTCTAAGCTGTTTATTCTCATTAGCATTTCATCTAACCTTTTTTCAAGGTTCTTAGTTTCTTTGCATTGGGTTAGAATATGTTCTTTTAGCTCAGAGAAGTGTTATTACCCACCTTCTGAAGCCTGTTTCTATCAATTCATCAGACTCCTTCTCCATCCAGCTTTGTTCCCTTGCTAGTAAGGAGTTGTGATCCCTTGGAGGAGGAGAAGCATTCTGGTTTTTGGTGTTTTCATAATTTTTGCACTGGTTTCTTCCCATCTTTGTGGATTTATCTACCTGTGGTCTTTGTAGTTGGTGGCTTTCAGATGGGGTCTCTGAGTCAACATCCTTTTTGTTGATGTTGAGGTTATTTCTTTCTGGTTTTTAGTTTTCCTTCTAACAGTCTTCTAACCCCCTGCTGTAGGACTGCTGGAGGTCCACTCCAGACCTTGCTTGCCTGGTGATCACCTGTGGCAGCTGCAGAACAGTAAGGGTTGTTTCTGGTTTCTTCTTCTATTATCTTCGTCCTAAAAGTGTACCCACCAGATATCACCCTGAGCTCTCCTTTATGAGGTGTCTCTTTGGATGTACAGGAGTCAGGGAGCTGCTTCAGGAGTCAGTCTGTCCCTTATAGGAGATCAAGTTCTGAGCTGGGAGCTCCATTGTTCCATTCAGAGCTGCTGGGCAGATACATTTAAGTCTGCTGCAGCAGAACTTATAACCACCTTTTTTCCCAGGTGCTCTGCCCTGGGAAGGTGGGGCTTTATTTATAAGTTTCTTACATACTGCTCCCTTTTTTCAGAGATACCCTGCCCAGCAAGGAGGTAGCCTAGTCACAGTCTGCCAGCAGAGGCATTGCTGAGCTGCCATGGGCTCTGCCCAGCTGCTGTCTTAACTTCCTTGCAGTTTTGTTTACAGAGGTATAGTTAGGACTGCCTTGGTAATGGCGGTCTGCCTTAGTAATGGTGGATTGCCTCAGTAATGGCGGACTGCCTCAGTAAAGGTGGATTACCTCAGTAATGGTGGACTGCCTCCGTAATGCTGGACTGCCTCAGTAATGGTGACTGCCTCAGTAGTGGTGGACTGTCTGGGTAATGGCTGACACCCTTCCCCGCACCGAGCTGGACCATCCTGAGTGCAGCTGTGCTTGCTGTGAAACTCTCAATCCAGAGCATTTGAGATTGCTGGTCTTTGTAGGGGTGGGACCTGCTGAGCCAGATCACCTGGCTCCCTGTTTCAACCCCTTATTTTTCAGTTGAATGGGCAGCTCTGTATCCCAGATGTTCCAGGCACCAGTTGAAATGGCTGTCCAAATTTGTTTGAGTTTTTGTGTGGAGACCCACAGTGCTGGCTCAAACAGCCGTGCTGGAAACTTATGGCACTTTTCAGCCCAGGAATCTCCTGGTCTGTGGGCAGTAAAAACTTGTTTGGAAATGCAGTGATCACTCACCCTCTCTGTTGTTCTTGCTAAGAACTGCACTCCAGAGCTGTTCCTATTCTACCATTTTCCAGGTCTTGAATCTTAACCAACTTTTAATAACTTTACATTAAAATATAGGTAGATTTTGTTAAAATTATTCACTTAATGAATAGAACTATCCACCTCCATTCAAATATAGGGAGCAGCAACCTTCTCTGAAATTATTTACAGCTGATTAATAGGATATCTGCAATCTGCAGCTTTACCAAAAATACTCAATCAATGCTATGTTAAATCACATTAATTCTTGTTCTTGCCCCTTCTAGATACTTAACTGGAAGAAGAGGACATGGTGAAGTTTCTTATGCTTATCATCTAACAATTCCCTTTAGAACCATTTGTTGTTGTTGTTGTTGTTCTCAATGTTTTATAAAAAAGAAGAGACGCTTTAACACAGTACAGCTATTGTTTTCAATTCAATTAACATTTCATGAGTAAATGACCTCCCTCTCTCATTTTCCACTTGGCCAGACTCACCCTACTTCCAAGTGGCATCTATACTCTCACTTTAGAGGATTTTTATCTCAAGAAGCTAGCCTTTCATTTAGGCTTCTTGTTTTCAAATACTTTGTCACTGAATTCAGTGTTCAGACCAATGTTTTGCAGCACTGAGTAGACTTTGAAATAACCTTGGGAGGTTAAGGAAAACAATAACTGGGTCTCACAGCAGAGCAAATACATTATAATCTCTGTAAGTGGCATTTGTGCATAATAACTTTTTCCTAAGGATGATTTAACATAAAGTCAAGTTTTTGAATCAGTGCCTTATAAGCTTTTGATGGGGTATCCTTTGAATTCCCCAAGTAATTGGAATATTTGACTTGTATGGTATTTCTCTATTTGTAAATGCCAAAAAGTGTTTTAGAGACAGTATTGATGAAGAAATAAAGTGAAAATGAGCTTGTTAATTTTATTTGTATATTATACAAAAATACTCTGGAGATAGCCTCCAAGAGGAAACCAATAGGCTTTTTCCTCTCTAAAATTTTATTATTAAAATCATCAAATGCACAGAAATAATAAAAGACTGTCAAGTAAACACTCATAACCAACTGAGTAAATTCAACAATTGTTAATATTTTGTTTTCTTTTTTCTTTCTTTCTTTCTTTTTCTTTCTTTCTTTTTCTTTCTTTCTTCTTTGTTTCCTTCTTTCTTTCTTTTCTTTCCTTCCTTCCTTCCTTCCCTCCCTCCCTCCCTCTTTCTTTCTTTCTTTTCTTTCTCCTTCCCTCCTTCCTTGCTTTCTCTCTTCCTTCCTTCCTTGCTTTCTCTCTTCCTTCCTTCCTTCTTTCCTTGCTTCCTTCCTTCCTTCCTTTCTTCCTTCCTTCTTCAAAATAGCCATTTAGGTATCTAGGTTTATGGAAAACAGGCTTACAGTAGAAAAGAATGTGTAGCCTTATAAGTATTTATTATTTGAAAGGGACAATACATTTAGATGATTATTTTGTAATCTACATATATTTAAATATATAAAAATATTAACCACACATATGCTAATTCATTTATATTTGTACTTTCTTGGGTATTTATATAAAAATCATAATATACCTGCCATATCTAATATGATATATAAAAATATATGTTAACCTATCTCATAGGGAATTATTATTTAGAGAGGTCTGAACTAAGGAATTATGTTACAGTATCAGCTCTGACTTTAGCAATAGCCAAAATATACAATATTATTTTATAGATGAAGAAATTGAGGAGTTATGCAGCTTGTAGTCATTTCAGCTCTGCTTTGTAGACATCCACTACACCAGTGGTTCTCAAATTTTAGCCCATACCAGCATCAATGGAAGAATATGTGTAGATGTGTAGTAGTCTGGATTTTACAGAGAAGCAGAACTGGAAATACAGAAATATAAGAAAGAGAGAGAAAGAGAGAGAGAGAGAGAGAGTGTGTGTGTGTGTGTGTGTGTGTGTGTGTGGAGAGAGAGAGAGAGAAAGAGAATAAGAAATTGACTCACATGATTATGGAAGCTGAGAACTCCTCAGTCTGCCATCTGCAAACAGAAGACCCAGGAAGTCAATGGTGAAAATCAAGAGAGCCAATGGTGTGAGTCTCAGTCTAAGGGCAGGAGAAAAGTGATGTTTCAGCTGAAAGTAGTCATGCAGAAAAAGGGGTAAATTTTTCCTTCCTCTCATTGGGGAGAGCAATGTGCTTTACTGAATTCACAGATTTGAATGCTGATCTCAGCTGCAGAAACCCTCATAGACACGCCCTGGAATACTGTTCAACTAAATCTCTGGGCACCCCTTACCCAGTCAAGTGGACACATGAAATTAGCCATCATAACATGTTAAAGTGCACTCTTCTGGTCCCCACCCCCAGAGTTTTCTGAATCAATAGGTCTGTGGTGGAACCCAAGACTTATTTCAAGATTTATTTCTATTTTCTTATATTGGTATCCCAGCTGGTATTGAAGCTGTTAGTCCAGGGTTCACACTTTGAGAACCACATCACTGAACTTCAAGACTCAGTTCAGGAGTGACATTTTCCTCCAAGACCTTCTGTGTCTGTCCATCAATATTTCTGTACTTTTTTTCCCCTCACTGTTTGATTTGAAATCTGCTTCTTACATTTTTGCATCACCTTTTAAGAAATAGGTAATTATAGTAAAATATAATACTTTATGAACAGCTCAATTCTTTCCCCAATGGACACACACACAAACATGCACACACACCACACTCACCCACATGCACACCAAAATATGTTCCTAGCTCCTCAAGGAGCTTGACAGAAAAGAAATATACTGGATTCCTCTGTCTAACAAAAGAGTCTAGGCTCATAATTTTACCTGTTAAATGTTCATTAAAAGTTTCTTGAATTGACATCTTTAGTACACATATAATTACAATAAAGGGAAATTAAAAATTATATCTGGTTGGTTTTTTACCATGACTCTACATAGAGACAGGTATGTAAAGAACATTCAGTAAATATTTATGTTAAACAGATAGATTAAAAAGGCTATAAGGACTAATTTTTAAATGCTTTCTGTTTCTTTAAAATATTATTGAAACAGGATATCATCCCCATACACACTTCAGACACGTATCCTCAGAAAGCTGTGGCTCTTCAGAAAGCTGTATGGGAGAAATAAAATGTATAAACTAGATTTGAAAATAAAATATGTGGAAAATAATAACATTGTGAACCACCTGATCTGCTGATATGCTTCAAGGGTCAAAATCCATTTATATCTGAAATAATAAAGCTGGGAATAATATGCAAATAGTACACTAGTAACTCTAAATTCCGAATATAAGCTTCTTTATAAAATGAGATAATACTACCAATAACTTTATAAGTTTATTGTGAGAGTTAACAGAAATAGCACATCCAAAGTTCTAAGAAAAGTCTCTGAGAGGCAGGGGCTGAAACACACAACATGCATGACATTTATCAGACACTGAACAGAGGTCAACACTTTTTGTGTTATGGAATCCCATTTTGACAATATCAGAGAGTAGAAACAAAATCCTCCTCTATTTTGTAGTATTTTTTTCTACTCCAACCTTTAATTTTATGAACTATTGGTTTGGACAGATCAGCCCATTTATCATCATTGCAAATTGACACTATTAAGTGCATACCTGTTTCTCAGGTCTAATGTGAAAGATCAAAGAATCAAGTTGGGTACATATTTTTAAAAGCTTACTTATGACAGTTCAAAATGGATAGGACATTTTAACATTTCTGTAAGTTGAAAGATGTAATGTAACGTAATGTAATATAATGTAATGTAATATGTAAGCATCTGTGTACCAAGGAAGGACAGGTAAACCATGGAACCAGAAAGGAAAATTTCCAAACAGCAGTAATCATAGCTTGATATCTCTTCCTCACCTCTTGGTACCATGTTATTAATTATTTTGGCTAATATGTTATCCTTCTTTTTGAAGGAAAAGCAAGAACAGATTAATAAATGGTGCACATATAACAAGACAACCTCTATGGCCTTTTTCCCAAATGGAAAAATTAAGCCAGGCTAACAATTTCATATTTTATTAGATTAACATGAAAATTGGGTACAAGACAAAGAAGCCATTGCTGTTACACTTTTCAAAGCCAAACTTACAGAGCAGAGTATACACTGTTGTTTCCACTGTATTTTTCTACTGTAATTGAGCTAAGTAACCTTAAACAAGTGACTTAGCTTCTTGGTATCTCAATTTCTTTTATCCGCAAAATGGGTATTATGATCCTACCCTTCCTCCGATAGTAATTTCAATGATAAAAGCAATTTTTGATGAAAGAGGTGTTACATATATGGATAGTAATATTCTAGACCTCATAAATATTATGGTATAAAAGTATACTATCTATTTTCAAATTTTCTTTATCTTTATGTCTCTGGGTGATTATATTCTGAATATTTGACACCAAGACTTCTATTTCTTTTTGAAAAGAGCTATAGAGATACCCTGTTCCATTTTAATCAATTTAAAATATGGTTAATATTAGTAATGGTTATGATCCACAGCGTATGTTCATGTTGCCATAAATAACATTTTAAAGGTTAGGGCAAGGAGGAGAATGAAAGAACAGAGACATTATATGTTATAGTGAAAAGAAGGCCATACTGTGCATTTGAAAAACCAGCTCACTGAGTTTAAGAGATCATATTTCTCCAATCCAGAGGTTCCTGCTATAATCCATTAGCCAAAAGCTATGCTAGTGACTTTATGAAAAGCAAAGTGTTATGTTTGAGAACAAATAATCTTGTTCTTGGCTAAACTCTAGAATCCAGTCTTTTCCAATTCATTAATTAAATTTTGCACCTGTAACTCTGTCAGCAACATAAAATTGCCCAGTGTACCCACACATGGTCTTGAGAATTTCTCCAGACAATTTACTTCCCAATTTTAGATCCCATGTTGATGGAGACCTCAATGCCTTGTTTCAAGCCATTTTCTCATAGCCAAATCTACCACAATCAAAAGGAAGATATGCTTGCTTCAAATTCTGAGAGCTTCATCCCAGCAAGTTGAGTATTCCCTGTGCCCCTAGCATTTCATTAAGGGAAGATGATAGTGCATTTAGCTGCCCATCCAACTTTATTTTATAGATCATTATTCTCCTTAGTAACAAAATCTTAGTAATGGGAAACAATTCAGCATAGAATTTCTATGTTGAAATTCTGATTCTGTCATGTATGTGTAAGCATGTATCTTCCTACATAACATGGAAACATAGTACCCCATACAGTTTGGAAGATTAAATAAGATAAACACAAACACACACAGTTCCTTGTACATATAATAATAATGACAGTAATAATAATTGTTTATCTTATGAAATATTTTGTACTACTTTACTAGGATGTTATTAGGCTGTTGGCACTTTAGAATATCATCTTTATTAGAAGGACTTTCAAATTCCCTTTCAATGTAAGCTAATGCAGATATTCCTAGGGAAAAAATGAGTATTTATGAGAATTGGTTGCCAAAAATACCTCATAATACAGTAAATCACCTTAGTAATTTTACAACATCTTTAGGTGGTAACTCTTACAATTCCTATTTTGCAGGGGAGAAAACAGATCCAATGAAGTTACTCAAGGCCATAAGACAACAGACAGGACTATGATAAAAGTAACAGCAGCCGCAGCAGCATCAATAGCAATGACAATAATGATAACCAAAATCATAGGAACAACTACTAACATCTTTGGCAAGCTTGCTAAGCCCCAGATCTCTTGCTAAAATACATGTAACATGTATTGTCTAATCATCTCATTATTTTCCCAAAAGAACAGAAATCATATTTAGATCAGTGGCTTGCAACCTGGCTATGCACTAGAATTAACATGAGGACATTAAAAAATATCGATACTCTGCACCCATCCCCAGAGATACTGGTTTAATTGGTCTTTGGTGATACACAGATATTGGTATCTATTTTAAAGCTCCCAGGTGATTCTAACTTGCAGCCAGAGTATAAGACTCTTGCCTTAGAGAGTTTAAGTAACCTGTTGAAAAGTACCCATATGCAGAGCCTTCTCCAAACTTGCCACTGAAAAACTCTTACTCTTAAACTCTCTGTAATGCTAACTCCATATTCTTCTTTTTCACTGTGCCAGTTGCTGTCCCGTCTTTCCCCAGCACATATTGTCTTGGCTTTACTACAGACGTTGGCTTCACACTGAATTCTTTTAACACCTGTTTCCACTCACTTCCCTCCCCACTGGGCACAGAAAGAAGAGAATAATTCTGAGTTTCAGCAGAGTTATTAGCACCTCCTTGTCAGACCGTATCTCACATTTCCTTGCCTATAATATGTCTCTACTCCTCGACCACAGGGTGCTAGTCTAATACGGAAGCTGGCTGAGAAGAACACGAGGAGTCGTAAAACTTAAGTGCTAAGTGTTTACGGTGATAGCTATTATTAAGCTGGCTTCTTCTGGAACCGCTATACTTCCCAGCCCACAGTATCAGATAAGGCAGAGTTAAGGCTGGATGTTTTCCCTAGCAGGATCAATGAGACCACCTACTTCAGAGTTACCTGAAGACAGGCACACAAAGATGAATATCACATGTTCTCATTCATATGCAGGAGCTAAAAGAGTTTATCTCATGGAGCTGGATAGTACAATGATAGTTACCAGAAGCTTGTTAGGGTGGGAGTTGGGAATGAAGACAGGTTGATTAATGGGTACAAAAAACACAGATACAAAGAATAAGTCCTGGTGTTCAATAGTGTGTGACGACTGTCATTAACAACAATGTATTGTATATTTCAAAATACCTAGAAGAGAATATATTTCAAAATACCTAGAAGAGAAGAAATGCTCTTAACACAAAGAAATGATAAATGTTTGAGGTGATGGTTGTTCTAAGTACCCTGATTTGATCACTGTAGATTGTATGCATTTTTCGAAGTATCACAGGTACTCCCCCGTAGGTATGTACAATTACTATATATTAATAAAAAAAAAGAATTGCCTGAAGGTAAGAAATGTTGAAAATGTAGATTTCTGGGATATATCCAAATCTTCAAATTTAAAATTACTGACAGCACTATGTGTCAACAAAATTTGGTGATGATTCTGATAAACATAAAAATTGATAAGCCTCTCTTTCAACAGAGTCTACTTCTACCCCAGCATGAGAGCTTAAAACTGTGAGATGACATAGATCAGAATTTCTCAAGAGCAACGATGAGGTAGGAGACAAACAGGACTTACTTCCCAGTCACAACAGGCTGAAGTGAAGAAACCAGCAGGAGCCAGCAAACGGTACAGAAAGCAACCTCTAGTTACTCTCATTACTGATTAGCACAAGACACACTCACCAGTGCCATGACAAATGCCATGGCAACGACCTGGAAGTTGTACCTCTTTGTATGGCAAGAACTCAGAAGTTATCACTCATTTTCTAGAGATTTATGAATAAACTGCCCCTTAATTTGCATGTAGTTGAAAGTGGTGTTTGGTAGAAAAACCCCTACCTCTCCCCTCCCCCTTGATCTCCACATCTGGGAGACCGCCTACAGACCTCAGTCTGCCTGGTAACACTGAGCAACCAATCATGGCCCAGCCTTAGCCCGCCAAAGCTGAGCCAATCCCCATGCAACACAGCTCCAGCCCGCCAAAGCTGAACCAGTCCCCATG
>CAUYLG010073279.1:0-66372 GCA_963573385.1 Cacajao melanocephalus
TTCTAGCCTGGGCAATAGAACAAGAATCCCGTTCTCTCTCCCTCTTTCTCTTCCTCTTTCTTTCTCTCTTACATTCTTTTTTTTCTTCTTTCTTTCACTCTTTCTTTCTTCTTTTCTCTCTTTTTCTTTCTTTCAAAAAAAAATCACCATTTAATAGAAGACTCAAGCACAAGAAAGGTGAATGGAATTTAAAGGGCACATCACCAATAGCTGACATACACTTTCAAATACTCTGGACACCAGATTCTAAGTCTACAAAAAGACTGTGGGTAGCCTTACTAAAAACAAACAAAAAAATAATTGTCTTAGGAAGAAAATACATGGAGAATAATAACAGAAAGTGTAGGTAATTTTTATAAGACCTTTAATTTTAAAAATACCTGTCAGAAAGAGTGCATACCTTCATAATTCATGATATATAGATACAGTATGAAACCTGTTTATAAGGTTCTAAAATGAAAAGTAATAGGTGGAGCTTAATGCATAGACATGCATCTTTTTCTATTTAATAATGATTTCTGCTTACAATTTATTTTCAAAGTACTTTGAAAAATATTATAATATTTTACTGTATTGTCAATGAATGAGAAGAAAAAAACACCCTTCCCTGAAGTGTGTATGTCAGCTTATAAATCACTATCTTTGCAATAGCATTTAAATTCTGGAAAGTACCGTACACATAAACATACCTTTGAATATAGAGGTACAATAACAATAAATTATAAACATTTTAGCTACAAACCATTTTTATTCAAAGATATGCATGATGATGTTATGATGCTTGTGAATCAGCAGGCTTATACATAACTGAAATAAAATAACATAATTCAAATAGCTAGGAATTATTCTCATTATAGTAGAATGTATTATTTTTCTATCTATGGTTTAAATCACACACATTAGAAAGGAAAATCTACATTGAAAAATGATATTATTTAATGAAATGCCTTTTGTGGGGACTTGGTGATGTATTTCTCTTCATTTAATAAAGATATACATTTAGTTGTAGAAGTCACAGTGTTAAACTATCCTTTTGCTCTTTACTCTTCCTTTTCCTTCTTGCCTAAAATAGAATGTGACGACTGGAATTGTAGCCGTTATTTTGATCCTACGAGAAAAAGAAATCATGAGAATTTCTAATTTCTAAATCCTGATATTTTTCAACATCCAAGTCACTATCATTACTATCCCTCACGGCCTTCCTCAGATTAACTATTTATCTAAACCATTTTGTGTTCGATCCAGTATCGTTATGACTCCATTATTTGTGATTAAATATACTACCTAATTAATTTATTTACCTCAGAGGAAGAAAAAGCCTTCACATATTTATCATTTTCAATTACCAAAATCATTATTTTGTAAAACTCTTCTTTTCTTTTAACGTAGTAATAACCATTTCAGTAGACAAGGTGATCTTAGAAACAGTACGAAAACTGCTTTGTCTATTCAGGAAAAGTAAATAAGTCCTTCATTTTTAATAAAATTTTATGAAAAGAATATTATGAGGATAACTCAGAATAAATACAATGAACTACCGTTCACATTGATGGTTTAAGATTCATAAAAGGTCTGGGGGCTGGCATCTAAACCACTGCTGTCAATAGATACCAAAAACTAGAATTAATTTTCAAAGGGAAGTAAAGATAGTTCCAGTGGGATTTTATACACTGCAATGAGAACACAGAATTAATGAATGCATCTTTCTTCAAGTTTCACTGCTGGTAAGAATAATAGCCAATGGTACATTGCTTTCCCATCAGAGTTAGTAACCTCCAGAGAGACTATGAAGGCAAAGTGCCTTCCACAATGTTGCTATTTGACAAGGGTCATTGGTGAGTATATTGAGTTTCTTCTCTGTGATTTCAGCGGGAGAATTTACAAAATGTTATGGCTGCTTATTTGCCACTGAAAGAAGCTGAACTGGAGATTTCCTTTATGAATATGTTAGAAGCTCATATTGCTGCATGGCAACTGATACAATATATTTTAAGATTTAAGGAAGAAAAAGGCCAAGATGCAAACCTAGCTTTGCCCAGGGGATGACTACCTATTGTGTAGGTTCATTAGCTGAGTGAATAACAGGAAACCATTCAGCTTCTGTGTTAAGGTTGATAAGCCAGCATATTTATTTTTAAAAGTCCACATGCAGAAGATACACTACAACTACTTCTAATTTTACAAAAAGCACCCTTGGAACGATAAGCTCTGAAGAATGTTTGTCCTGTCTACATATTTCAGAAAGCAGAATTTTAGGTGCAGAACTGAATTTCACACACACATCCACGCACACACACAAAAATCAACATGATCGTTATCATCTTCATTATGATCATCATCATCCTTCAAACTCAAAAGACTTCTTGTGTGATCCGATGCAATAACAGGAAAAAATATGACCTAGTTTAACATGGTTGATGGCACTTTGGAAGAGCATCGACAGTGACTACATTAAAAAATATATAGTAGGATTCATCTGATGCTGAGAGTTTGGCATCATTTCATGCTGCTTTAAATCTACAAGTGGCAAGATATCTCAGATTGCTTCTGCTATTAATTCGCTTTTGATATAGATAGTGTAGGAGGAAACTTTTAACTGAAGAACCCAATATTTATTTAGAGTATTGTTACTATTATGCAACAAAGGAACCAAGTTTTTTCTGATTTATTTTATAAATACTGAGTTGGTGCAAAAGCAATTGCTGTTTTTGAGATAACTTTTAATGCACCAACCTAAAATACATCAATTATTGATTATTCCTAATCTGTTCCTTTAAGCTAAGAAATTTTAGTGTGACAGTAATATAGCTGATTTAATATAACCATGTAAAGAAATAAGGTGAATATAAAATAAAGTACTTTTTATCTTTATTCTTCAATAAATTTGATGGTTTATTCTTTAATTATTTTTTAATCACTCAGAAAATAGTGGAATTTCTATTTTGTTTGGGAAACTGAAAAGTTGCAAGACACGCTGCTGTAAACCCTTGTGAATATAGTTGAAGGAAAGTGAAAATTGATCTATTCTTTTGAACCCTTTAAAATATTTGATCAGTCTTTCTTTTAATCAAATTTAATTTACTAGACTGAAGAATGTGACTGAAATAGGACAGGTTTGTTAAATCAAGGTTGAGGAGCATCTAGAATATTCATACATGTATATTGGTTTTGACAAATCACTTGAAGTCTTTTATCATCCATAGTGTGTAAGTTAATTTCTACCTTTTTGATGGGGAGAGAGTCCCATGGCCTCCAATAATACTCTAATATACCCCATCCCTCATCCAACTCTATTGTAAAACCACTGGTATAAAAAGCAATCTATGATGGAATTTCTCTGTATGTTACATTTTTGTTGTTGCAACAGAACCACCAGTAATGTTATTCAAGGGAAGAAGCTAGCTGTGAGAAGAGTCCTTTGAAAAATCTGTGGAGAATGACATTTAAATAATATAAGCAAAACTTTCTTACTTTGGGGCTCCAAGCACTTCATGGACAGCTTCTGAAGTCAGCATGCATGTAAAAGGCCCGTTACCCAAAGAGATTGACACCTGTGATTATTAAACATATATATTTAATCCTGACAAAATTTTAGTTTTATTCGAATAGACATGACTAGAAGGCCTGTGGTGGTAATCAAGGAATGGAATAAATGAAAATTATTAAACATATTGTCAACAATAAGACCTTAGAGCTCAAAAAAAACCATGACTATGTTTATAGACAAATGAAGTCTGGGTATGAGGAGGGTGGTTCAGGTGATTTGTGATGGTTTGATTGTAAATATCTGATACTTTGTTGTGGGAATTAACAAAGAATAGCTGATGAATTTGACCATTAGTTCTCAGCCCCAATCTTAACTACATTTGATTTGTAGGAACTATAAAGTTATTTGACAAAAAAGTTGTAAAATTATTCCAAGCATGAATGTAAATCGTAGTTAATTGGGATACATTAGTTGCTAGTTTGAATATAGAAAAATAAAGTAAAATATCTCCTAAGAACTGTTATTTCAAATTTATTTCTGTTACTAAATTCTACTAATACCAACTTGAAAGCATGTATTAAGTACTGCAGACATGAGAAACAGGATGGATTTAGAAAATAAAAATTACCCTAAACTTGAGACTTGAAGTCTGTAGCTTCATCCTTAAAATAGGATGCAGGTTTCAGATTGCATTTTCAATTAATCAGCATATATTTAACTATTTCTAAGCCCAGCGAAGAGTTTTGATTTTATAATGCTTTTAGTTCACAAAAGTAAGTTTAAACTCTACTTTAAAGCATTTTATATTCATGTTGCTGTGGTCAGGGTAGCATTGGGTAGTCATGTTCATAATATGACTTGCTAAAAAAAGACCTTTACTCTATTCCCATTGACTCCCAACATTTTGGAAGGAGCATTAGATCTTTTGAGTTTTCATTATCCAGTCTATTGAAGCAGTACTTATTAAATAGTAAAATATTGCCTGTTTGAAAGTTAACTATCTTTGGAAACTGCGTCAGATGTTATAGGTCACCACAATAGTGTTAAGTAAGTTACTGCTTCAGCGCACTAAATAGCACTTGCTTGTCTGAGAAACTGGAGGTAACCTCTAAAAGCCCCTGACTTATGATTAGGGATGAGACTACATACAGGGCGAAACCACTTCAATGAGGGAACATATACTTCAGAACTGCAGCTTGTTGGACAGGGCTCTCGAGCCTTTAGACATTAAGTAAATACATAATAAGCTTTCTAATTTACATGGAAACTTTATAATGTGACCATTTTGAGATACAAACTTTTTTTAATGGATTTTGTCTTCTAACAGTTAAAAATGCAAATTGTTTTCAGTAGCTTTAGCATTAATAGCCCTCACAGCATGTTGCCATTTGTTTTAAAAATTTAAAAGAATTATTAAATTACTGATACTATACAGCAAGCTTTGAAGTAACTAAAATTAAGGACAAAAATGCAGCTTTTAGTGGCATTTCATTTTTATGAGTTTACCTCTTTCCAACTGGGTTGTATCAAATTAATTTTTCTCTGTACTTATATAATATTTCCAAATAGTGATTTAAAAAACAACATATGTAATAGGAAGAAAAGTGCTCACTTAGTGAACTTTTTTTGTAAGCGTGTTGAACCTGCGGCCCATGGGCCACATGCATCTCAGGATGGCTTTGAATGTGGCCCAACACAAATTCATAAACTTTCTTAAAAAATTACGAGATTTTTTGTGATAATTTTAGTCCATAAGCTATCATTAGTGTTAGTGTATTCTATGTGTGGCCCAAGATAGTCACTCTTCCAACATAGCCCAGGGAAGCCACAAAATTGGACATTCTTGTTTTAGAGTTTACCTGTAAATGAGGATGTGTTTCTTTAGCATTGGTGCAATTGTGTGGTGAGTAAATAGGATGAAGCTGCCTAAAAATATGGGTGTGGGAAGAAGAATTATCATATACTGTTAAGGGTCAGAACTACCTAGTCATGTATTTCAAAGGAGGCTACTTGACTAAGCATAATTCAAAACTACTCAAGTGGTTTTCTTGATCTAATTTTGCTTACTCAAAATAGAACATGCATTATAGTAATAATGATGACAACACAGCATTTACTAAAAAGTTTCTACTTGGTAGAATTTTCCATTTGTTTTGTGAGCATTAATACTTCTAATACTTATTTTGATGTAGTCATTATTGATAAACCCCACTACATGAATGAGGACCACAAAACACAGGGAAAGAAAGTCATTTCTCAAGATCACATTGTTAGTAAGTGGTAGAGTCCAAAACTCTATCCATGTTCTTTTGCCAATATGATATTTTGCCTTGCTTGTTACATGCTTAGACTGTTTATGCATAAAGTATAAATAACGTATCCATAAACAGAAATGCTTCTGCAAAGCTCCAGTATGACATACAAAAAAATCCTTGAAATCATAATAATAGGGGATCATTATCTTTTGTACAGATGGAAACAGAGCTGAGAATCTGAAAGATTGAAGAACAAGAGGTTTTTTTGTTTATCTTTTAATAAAGCAGAAGTTTAATTACTTTCCCATAGGTGTTCAGAATCCAGCAGCTCAGAGCTGCTATGATAGTTTCAAGAAGGCATTTCATGGCTTATTACAACTGATGAAAGAAGGCAAACAATGCTTTTCTCCAACTAACTCAGGTTATTCTCTATTTTAAATATTTTTCAACCCAAATCAGATGTTAAACATGAGTAACACTGACAAAGAATGTGTGTCTTTTGGCCCACAAGGAAATATCCTAGTGGTACTGTGGGCTGCCACTTATATCTCCTTGACCTGAACTTGGTCATAGTCACATTGAAATGCAGGTGAGTAAAATAAATAGAAGATAAAAAAAAAATCAGGGCTCTATTATTAAACTAGTAGGGGAAATGAATATTTGGAAGTAGTTACCAACCTCTGTCACAGCGTCATGAGGAAATAAAAACCAGATACTGCAAATTAGTTCTCCAATATGGTTGCCACCTATCAGAATATATACAGCATTTTAAAGACAATATATATATATATATACAGCATTTTAAAGAAACTGTGAAAAAAGAATGTAAAATATTTTAGTCTTTACATTGATTAAATGTTGAATTGATACTATTTGGGACATACTGTGATAAATAAAATATGTCATTGAAATTAATTTTACCTGTTTCTTGTTACCTTTTTAATGTAGCTACTGTAAATATTAACATTATACATGTGCTTTGCCTTATAATACTTATTTTTTTAATTATACATTGGCAAATTATACCTGTATATTTTTATAGAGTATAAATTGGCATGATGATTTCTCAATGTGCAATGATAAAATCAAGCTAATTAACCCATCTATCACCTCAAATATTTGACTTTTTGTGATAAAAATATTTGAAATTTTCTCTTTTGGCAATATTTAAATGGATAGTAATCAATTATTAGCTATATTCACCATATGGTGCAATAGATTACGTACAAACACAAAATGAAACTTATTCCTCCTAACTGAGGCTTTGTACCCTTCAATTATTATCTCCCATTTCCCTCATGCCCCAGACTCTGGTAACCACCATTCTATTCTCTGCCTCTATACATTTAATTGGTTTTAGATTTCAAATCTGGGTGGAAATATGCAGTATTTGCCTTTCTTTGTATAACTTACCTCATGTAGTGTAATGTTATCTAATTCCATCCATGTTATAACAGTTGACAGAATTTTTTCCATTTTTTTCTAAAGACATTTGTGTAGATCTGGTATATATACAGCATTCCATTGGGTACATATACCATATTTTCTCTTTATCCATTCATCTATTTGGGCATTTTGCTAGATTCTTTGACTACTGTGAAGAGTGCTGCAGTGGACAAAAGTATACACACATCTCTTTGACATAATGGTTTCAAATTTGGGAGGTAAATACCCAGAAGTGACATTGATGGATCATATGGTAATTTTATTTTTAGTTTTTTGAGAAACCTCCATATAGTTTTTTAATAATGGCTGTACTAATTTACATTCCAACAAAAAGAGTAATAGAGTTTCCTCTTCGCCACATCCTTGCCAATACTTGTCTTTTGTCTTTTTGATAATAGCTATCTATCAGGTGTGAGGTGATATCACACTGTGGTTTTAACCTACATCAGTATTATGATTAGAAATTTTTTCATGTATCATCTGTTAGCAACTTATTTCTTCTTTTGAAAAATGTCTTTTTACACCTTTGCCCATTTCTTACTTGGATTATTTGGTTTGTTTTTATAGGGTTAAGTTCCTTATATATGTTGAATATTGATCCCTTATCAGAATGTATAACATACAAACATTTTCTCCCAATCCATAGGTTGTTTTTCACTCTTTTAATTATTTCCTTTACTATGGAGAAGATTTTTATTTTGACATAATTCAGTTTGTCTCTGTTTGCTTTTGCTGCCTTCAATTTTGGGGTCAAACATAAAACATCATTGCCCAAGATCAATGTCATGTAGTTTTCCCCCTATATTTTCTTTAAGTAGTTTTATAGTTTCAGGTTGTATGTTTATGTCTTTAATTCATTTGAGTTTATTTTCTTATGTGATGTGAGATGAGGATCACATTTCATTCTTTTATATGTGGATGTCCAGTTTTCCCAAAACCATTTATTGAAGAAATTGTTCTTTGTCCATTGCATATTCCTGGCACCAATGTTGAAAATCAATTGATTATAGATGCATGAGTTCATTTCTGTGATCTCAATTCTGTTCCATTTGTTTAATGTATTTATTTGAAGCCAGTACTATGCTATTTTAATTATTTTAGCTTTGTAATATAGTTTGAAATCATGTAGTGTGATGCCTCCACCTTTGTTCTTTTTGCGGAAGTGCAGATTTTAGCTTTTCTATTTGTGTGATTGTGGAAGTGAATTGAAAGGGAACTTAGAGTAAGTATTGAGCAAGCCAATTCATGGGATCTGCCAAAAGTTGCAATTATTAAAAAAAAAAAAAACAACTGAACATGCCATGTCTTATATACCATAGTAATAGAAAATATATTTCATAATTTAGTTGTACAGTTTCAAAAATGCTTTTTATGTAGCACCACCAAGAGTATATATAAAATGCCCATTGTGTTTTTTTAGTATTGAGTTTGTCTTGTGCATAATGCATTTCAACTTATTTAAGACCCCAATTTTAACTGCCCCTAAAATTCAATACATATTTGACTCTATAAAAGAAGAGATGGCACGAGCTATCTAAAAATTAAGTGGATAAATAAACAGTTTAAACACAGGATAGTTAAAGGAACAAGAACTCTTATGATATATCTGACAATCAATCAATATATGTGTAATATATGAAGTGTACAAACTTATACACTGAGGACATAAGGATGAATAATCCAAGTTAAATTCCATACTTAGCAAAATAAATAATTGGTGTTGAAACAGGCTTTGGCTTCAAACAACCCAAGGGGATAAGAAATAATGGTCATTCTCAGCAAGGGTCCAAACTTCATTTTATTAAAACGTAAATAAATGTATCATTATGAAAAATCTTCTAGCTAATTTCAAATTCCAAATCAATATGCAGTGATATAAAATGCAATAAATTCCTGAATATAAAATGTTGCTTTTTAATAAATGATTTTAGCTTTATTTAATTTGCTATTACAGTATTAATTAGTATCAGAGTTATAAAATTGCAAAATAGTCCTGGGCTTTTTGTCATTACAAGTGCTGTTTTCTAAAATAAACCTAGCTAAAAAATAATTATTTTTACAGTGTGGGAGCTATTATTCTATCTTCTGAATTAGGACTGGGAGATGATATTTCAAGAACTGTTTGTGCCACAATATTAATAAGTAATCTACTTATGGAACCTCACAGAATTACAAGTACAAAAATGAATAAATATTCCTTATGTACACAAAGAGGTGGCTTTGCATCATCTTTCCTGTTAAAATTATATTTAACTTCAGGAACTTCACATATTGACACTCTTGCTGGTACTCCAAATGGACTATAACTAGTTCTCCTATTACTCGAGAACTTTTTAATTTCCATGATATTGATGAGTTCTTCAAATACCTCTACCTTACGACTCCCTGTGGTTCTAGCATTTGTCTTTTCTGGTCAAAACTTAGGTAATTATAAAAGTACTTGGTTTCTGTAATGCATGTGTGTCTCTTCAAATTCTTACCTCTTTTACTTTTTCCACTTACCTTTTCCTGCTTACCAAATAATTTCCTTTTCTTCATTTCAAAGGCACCAAAAATTTACATCGAGGAAACAGCAGTCTCTTCAATCAGTAGTGCTGGGGACCCTGGATAACTACATGTAAAAGAATGAAACTAGATTCCTATTTTTCACCATATACAAAAATGAGTTCTAAATAAATTTAAAACTTAAATATGATACCTGAAAGCATGAAACTACTAGAATAAAATATAGAAAAAATGCTTCATGAAATTGGACTATGCAAAGATGTTTTGAATAATACCTCAAAAGCACAGGGATCAAAAGCAAAAATAGACAAAATGGGATTATGTCGAACTAAAAGCCTTCTGTATAGCAAAGGAAACAAGCAATAAAATAAAGAGAACCCAAAAATGGGAAAATATATGCAAAGTCTCCACCTGACAAAGAATTGATATCCAGAATGTATAAGAAACCCAAACAACTCAGCAAAAAAAAAAAAAAAATATATATATATATATAAATGTATAAATGTTCTGATTAAACAATGGATAAAATACCTGACTAGACATTTCTCCAAAGTAGACATACAAACGGCCAAGTGATACATACGGCAAATGCTCAACATCACCATTCATCGGAGAAATGGAAATAATAACTACAATGAGATACTACTTCACCCCAGCTAAAATGGCTATAATCAAAAAGGCAAAAAACAAACAAACAACAACAACAACAAAAACACAAAACAGACATGCTGGCAAGGATGTACAGAAAAGGAGACTCTTAATGCTGTTGATGGGAATGTAAATTAGTATAGTAACTATGGAGAACAGTATGAAGGTTCCTCAAAAAACTGAAAATAGAACAACCATATGATCCAGCAACACCACTGTTGGGTATATACCCCAAAGAAAGGAAATTGGTATAATGAAGAGATAGTTTTACTCCAGTGTTTATTGCAGAACTATTCGCAATAGCCAAGATACAGAATGTTAATTACCCCAATTTGGTAATTATACTATATATACATACACTAAAACCTCTCATTGTACCCCACAAGTATGTACAATGATGTGTTAATTATAAATTTGAAAAATAAATTTTAGAATTTTTATTTATAATAGATAATTCTTATAAATTATAATTATTGATATATTACACATATTATAGAGAGAAAAGAGAAAGTTTAATTTAAAATAAAATTTAAATCGTGTGAATGCCACTAAGCTCTAATGGTATTTTTGTCATTGTGGATTTCTTTGAGAGTTTCAAAGAAAACCTTCTCACTAAAAATTATCTTGCACAGCATGATAAAGAACATGCCACATCAACGTATTCTATTTTCTGCTTTTATTGCTAGGTAACAGTAATATTTCTATAATTTTAATTGTGAAGTTTCAGCTACTTTTTAAGCCAACAGAAAGAAAACATGCAAACAGGAATAAAAAATATACTTCTGTAACACATTCATGCATTTAGAATGTTGTCTCTACTATCTCTTTTAGTTTCAAACCATTTGTACAAAATCTGCTTTAAAAATAAAGTTCTAAATAGTATTGCATTTATGTCTGGTTTTTGTAAACATTGTGGACATTAACAAAAAGTTATCTGCTTGACAGAACGTATATAAAATATGGAGATCCACTTCTTAGACTGAGGTCATCATCATTTTTGGATCTAGATTTTTGTCTATGGAGTTTCCAAATATAAGGGTGTATTTTTACCCAGTTATAATTTTAGTGTATCTAATGCTTTAATTGAGCCATATCATAATAGCTATAAACTAATAAAACAACCAAACTTTCAAAATGCTCCTGGCAGTATGAAACTTAAGATACTCTCCCACTGATATATAATGGAAGTACTCTTTTATCATTTAAAGTATGCAAATCCATTGTATAATTTTATGGTTATTATAGGAAAATTGAATAAAACAAATCTGCTTTATTAGGAGCTGTCAGGAAACAAGCAGCTGTGAACTGCATCAACTTTGATATCACACACAAAACAATCTGGCTGCCTACTTTCCTGAAGTTTATTAGTGCTTATTTTGTTAATAGTATAGATAGACAGATAGATAGATAGGTGTATATATATATATATATATATATATATATATTTGTGAAAATTTAGTCAGGAAACGTAAGAATAATAATATGCTTTCATTTGGTTTATTTGAATAATGCAAAATACTTATTTCAATATATGTGGCAGATATTTTAATTTAACTAAAATGTATATACCACTCATATAAAGAGAAAGATTCCTTGCAAAAGAACTTTTTGGTAACAGGATAAATCAATTGTCTTTGTTTTATAAGACAGTAGAAAAATGTCTTTCTTATAATAAACAACTCTGATGTACAACAGGTCACTTCTTCCCAGTCCCTAACACAGAATAATTCAAAACTTAACATTTCTACTAATGGAATTTTGACATACCATCAACCATTCTAGCGAGGAAAAAAACTCTTATGGAATGTATCGCTATTAAATTTTAAAACTCTTAATTATAGAACACCGTGCATCTCAAGCAATATTATAATAGTTCTTTTTGGTTTCCAGAGAACTTCTGACTTTGAGACTGTATTGAAAGAAAAATAAAATTGCTGTGCTGTGTTGTGGATTAAACTGTTTCTCCCCAACATGTGTTTGAAGTCCTAACCTCCAGTATTTGTAGTAGCGAACTTATTTGGAAAGTAGGGCCTTTGAAGATGTAATCAAGTAAAGATAAGGTCATACATGATTAGCGTGAGCCCTAATCCAACATCATCAGTTTCTAAGAAGAATGATATGTGATTAATAAGGCAGAGATTGGAGGGATAATCTCAACAAGTATGTATTTTCTGAATGGCCCTGTGTCTAATCTAAGGCTCATATGAGAGTCATTTGTCTGTTCGCAGATTCCGCACTCACCCCAACCTGCCTCACTTCCTCTTCTTTGCACTCTTTGTTAAGTGGGATGACTTCCTCATTCTACAGGTACCAGATATTCTTGTGCACTGGCTTCTGCTTGTGTACAGCCAAGGGAGATCACCAAAGACAATTGGGCAGGAAACAAGAAAAGAGTACAAAGGATTTTCCTTCCTATCTCTGAAGTCCCAAATAATGCTACGTAGCCCTCTTTGATGCTGTAAATTTCTGTACTTTCTTCCTGACCCTTAGCTTCAGATACAGACAGATGACTCCTCCTTTATAGCACTAGTTCTTGTCTCATTACCCTGCAGAGCAGCAGTTGATACTTGAGCTAATTAATTGGGCTCTGCCTATTCAGCCCTAAAATGCATAACAACTTCCTTTTCTATTTGCCTCATCTTCTAAAAAATGTTCTGCCATCAAACTTGAAATTAGATTCTTATTTTAAATTTCCTTCATGTGTTCAACATGTTTTTCTAAATATATTCTAATATACTAGATTGCATCTTCAGAAGACCTAAAAAACTGACTCGACTACAACAAATTTTGATCCAGACTGACTGAAACTGATACAATATATGTGTGTTATTTTAGGCTATTAAGATTGCTTTAATATGTGATGCATCAATAGAAAATTAATTTACTCACCTTTATTTTTATCTCTTCTTAAAATCTTACATATATTAATCTACCATGATACTTCATCTAAAGTATCTACCTAATTTATAACTATACCTAGCAATTATATATTTTACATTGAATTTTTAAAGCTTTCCCCTGAAATGTCTTTGCAAATTTGGTATAGACATCCTGGTGGTGTATGGGGTTTTCCCTGATTGCTTTATTCTGGACTCTACCTAAAATGTATCGTTTCCTAGTTCATTCTCTCCTCTGGAGGAGTCATTCTAATCTGTTCTCAAAATCTAGATTCTCATCCTATTTTTGATACTACTGCATCCAGTCCAGTCACCATTTCTGGCATATTGAAAATATTTTTCTCTTTTTTAATGCTGTCTTTAAGATCAAGCACTTGACAGCACTCCATTTTTTCTTTTATTAATATGTATCTTGATTTAGACATCTTTTTATTATAATCACTGTCAGGTTTATTGATTAAAATGCTTCTATTTTACTCTATTTTTATTATTCTATTTTTTTCTTTTCTGATAGTAAGACTAACTAAACAAATCTTTTTAGTTTTTGCTTAGTGTAATTACCTTAGCAATCTTGATTCTCAGAATCAGGCTCTTCCAGGCACAGACTAGCTTTTTTGCTTGCTTTCTTGGTTTTTGCCTTCTTAGCATTGTTTGCAATAATTTCACCAAATTATTTCATAACTTAAGCAAAAAGACAGAAGATTATCTTTATTATAAGAACATACACCCATATGTGTTGCTTTGTTATTAAAATCTATCATTTTACCATTTCTATCTCTGAAATCTAAAGCCATGTTCAAAGCTCCTGAATGTGTCAAACCCAGAGCCACTTTGTGATAACAAAGTGGCTCTCAAAGTGGTCCAAACCATAAAATTATAGAAGTGTCTACTTTTGTTCTTCAGAGCAATTAATAGAATTTGAAGTAGCAAATCTGAAAATAATGAATTTAGCATACACAGGATTTAGCTACCTCTGCAGTTTAAAATCTTGGCACAGTTGAAAACACAGTGAAACAACGCGTTTTGTTCCATTCCTCCGTGGAAAGTCCTTTCAAAACTTTTTTCAAGCCTCAAGATTAATGATCTTTTCCTTAACCTCAACCTGCAAACGGCAGTGCAAGTGGTGAATCTATTCTCCAGATCAAGACAGGAAACCCACACATTAAGATCTTACTTGTTTCCCAAGTATCAGGTAGCCTATCTTCTAAGGCCCTCAGCTACTGTCATGCATGGCTTAATGAAAAGTAGGTCCTTAGGTGATTTCATCCTTGTACAAATATGATGTGGTGAACTTATGCAAATATAGATGGTATAGTCTACTACACACTTCTGCTATATGGCATAGTCTATTGCTCCTAGGCTACAAACCTGTCCAGTGTTTTAGTGTACTGAATACTGTAGGTAATTGTAACAAAATGGTAAGTACCCGTATTAGTCCATTTACATACTGCTCTAAAGACATACCAGAGACTGGGTAATATATAAGGAAGAGAAGTTTAATTCACTCACAGTTCCACATGGTTGGAGAAGCCTCAGGAAACATACAATCATGGGAAAAGGGGAAGAGGCACATCTTACATGGCAGCAAGCAAGAGTGATCAAATGAGCAAAGGGGGAAGAGTCACTTAAAAAGCATTAGATCTTGTGGGAACTCACTATCACAAAAAGAGCATGGGGGGAACACTCCCATTATGCAATCATCTCCCATTAGGCCCTGACCTGGACTCCTGGGGATTATGGGAATTATGATTTGGATGAGATTTGGGTGGGTACACAGAGCCATACCTTATCAGTACCTATGTATCTAAATGTATCTAAACACTTCAACAATGCAGTATAAAACATGACTCTCCTTTATAAGACACATACCATAAATTGAGCTCAGAGGACTGGAAGTTGCACTGGGTGAATCAGTGAGTGAGTGAGTGTTAAGTGAATGTACAGGCCTAGGACATTCCTGTACACTACTGCAGGCTTTATAAACATTGCACATTTAGGTCACACCAAATTTTTAAAGAATGTATTTCTTTCTTTAATGGTAAATTAACATTAGTTTACTGCAACTTTTTAACTTTACAAGCCTAATATTTTTTAAAAACTTTTGACTCTTGTAATAACACAACTTAAAACAGAAACACATTGTACAGCTTTATAAAAATATTTACTTATATTCTGAGTCCATAAGCATTTTTTTCTATTTTTTAGAATATTCTATATATTTTTTACTTTTTATTAATATATATTTTTGTTTAAATCTAAGACATAAACACACACACTAGCCTAGGTCTACACAGAGTTAGAATCATCAGTATAACTTTTCTCCACCTCCACATCTTGTCATACTAGAAGGACTTCAGGTGCAGTAATACACATGGAGCTATAATCTCCTATGATAAAAAATTCCTCCTTCTGGAATAGGCCTGCATGAGGCTGTTTTATAACAAGAAGTTTTATAACAAGAAGTTTTTTCAACTTCTTTTTAATAAGTAGGAAGAGTACATTCTAAAATAAGAAATAAAAATCATAGTATAGTAAATGCATAAGCCAGTAACATTGTCATTTATTATCATTACCAAATATTATATGCTATACATAATTACATGTGCTGGACTTTTATATGAATGGCAGTGTAGTACGTTTGTTTACATCAGCATCACCACAAACGTGAATAATGTGTTGCGTTACATCATTGCAAGGCCTATGACATCACTAAGCAATAGGAATTTTACAGCTCCATTATAATCTTATGAGACTACTGTTGTATACACAGTCCATCATTGGTCAAGATGTCATTATGTGGCACATGACTGTATTCAAAAACCATTCAATATATGTAACTACTACCTGTAGTTATTGTTAAACAGAAGGGTGAGAGTGGGTATTATTGTCTTTTTCCAGATCTTAGGAAAAGAGCCTTCAAGTTTTCAATGTAGAGTGTGATGTTAGCTGTGGACTTGACATAGGTGGCCTTTACTGTTTCGAGAAACATTCGTATTATACTTAATTTGTTGAAGATTTTAATCATAAAAGTATATTTAATTGTGACATGCTTTAATGGCAAAGCAAGTGAATCTATTTGCATATGCTGAATTAACCTTGCATTTCAAGATAAATTCCACTTGTTCATGGTGAATGAGCCTGTTAATGTACTGTTGAATGCAGCTTGCTACTATTTTCTTGAGGATTTTTCATCTATGTTCATCAGTAACTTTGACTTTTATTTTTCTATTCTTGTAGTGTCTTTGGCTTCATATCTGGTTGATGCTGGCCTCATCAAATGCGTTTAAAAATATTCCCTTCTCCAATTTGTTTAGAAGAGTTTGAAAGGGAGTGGTATGAGTTTTTTAAATGTTGGATAGAATTCAGACGTGAAGACTTCTGGTCCTGGGCTTTTCCTTGATGAAAGATTTTTTGAGTTACTGATTTAATCTCCTTGCTTGTTATTTGTCTGTTCGGATTTCTAATTTCTATGTGGTTCAATCTAGGTAGGCTATATGTTTATAGGAATTTATCCATTATTTTTAGGTTGTCCAATTTCCTGGCATGTAATTGGTTGTAGTAGTTTCTTATGATTCTTTATATTTCTGTGGTGGCAATATCTTCTTTGCTTTTTTGATTTTATTTATTTGAGTCTTCTTTTTTCTTAAGTTGCCTAGCCAAGGATTTGTCAATTTTGTTGAGCTTTTCAAAAAACCAACTCATTTTTGTTGATCTTTTTTATTTTTTTCCTGATCTCTATTTCATTTACTTCTGCTCTGATTTTTATTTCCTTCTATCTGCTAACTTTGAGCTTAATTTGTTCTTTTTTTCTAGTTCCTTGAGATATATTGTTAGCCTGTTTACAATCTTTCTTCTTTTCGATGTAGGTGTTCATTGCTTTTCTTTAAGAAATAATTTTGCCGAATCTTATTAGTCTTTGTATGTTATGTTTCCACGTTTGTTTGTCTCAAAATATTTTTTAATTTCTTCTTTGACCCAATAGTTGTTCAGAAGCAAATGTTTAAGTTCCACGCATTTGTTAATTTTCCATGGTTTCTTCTGTTGTTAATTTCTAATTTCATACAATTGTGGTCTAAAAAGGTACTTGATGTGATTCCAGTCTTCTTAAATTTGTTGAGTCTTGTTTGGGTCCTAATATGATCTAGCCCAGGGAAGGTTTTGTATGCGTTAGCGAAGAATGTGTACCCTGTTGCTGTTGGGTGGAATGTTCTGTATATGACTGTTAGGTCCATTTGGTCTAAAGTGTAGTTCAAGTCCAAGTTTTCTGTTCCGATTTTCTGCCTACATGATCTGGGCAATGTTGAAAATGGGATAATATAACTTCCTATGATGATTGTCTTGCAGTCTGTATTACTGTTTGAATCTCTTAATGTTTCCTATAATATTTATGTGCTGTGATGTTAAGTACATGCATATTTTAAATTGTTATATTTTCATGATGAACTGACCCCTTTTAATACATAATAACCTTCATTGACTCTTTTTAAAGTTTTTGACCCAAAGGCTATGTGTCCAAAATGCATATAGCCCCAAGATTGCTCAGATTACAGGCACAAACTACTGCAGTTGGCACTGGAATTTTTAATTTAATAATTTTATAACATGGTTGATGACAGATAACTCAAACTACAGAGAGAGAAACCACTGATTGGTATGGGGAAGGTGGGAACTTAGGTACTATTTTTTGGTTGCCAGTTTTCTCTTTCAGGATTTTGATTATATCATCCTACTGTTTTCTGGCCTACAGGATTTTTTCTGAGAAATTTGCTGATAGTCCTATAACTTCTTTAATATGTGACAATTTGCTTTTTCATTGTTGCTTTCAGTATTTTTGTCTTTGAATTTTGACAACTTGAATCCAGTGTGTTTTCGTGTGGGCCTCTTTGGATTTATTTTATTTGGTGTCCTTTGGGCTTCCTGATTCTGATTTTCTATTTCCTTCCTTAGTCTTGGATATTTGTCTGCTATTATTTCTTAGAATATGTTTTCAATTCTTTTTTTACGTCCTTCTGGCATGTGAATAATGCATAAGTTGTTCCAGTTGATTACATCCATTAGTCACTTTAGCTATCTCACTTCTTTTTTTGTTATTTTATCCTCCTCAAAATGGACTTTTTTCTGATGTCTTTGAGTTCATTAATCTTTTTTTTTTTCCTGTTTGATCTAGTCTGCTCTCAAACCACTCTATTTAATTTTTTAGTTCAGTTAGAGTATTCTTCAGATTAGTGGTTTCTGTTTGATGCATTTAAATACTTTTGATCTCTTTGTTAACATTCTCAGTATGGTATGTTTTTGCATTGCTTTCTTGGCCTTGGTGAACAATTTTATAACCATCATCTTGAATTTCCTGTTGGTAAATCATATCTCCATCTACTCAGGTCAGTTACTGGAGATATATTTTGTTCTTTTATTTGTAATATATTTCCCCATTTCTTCATTTTTCTTGACTTATGTCTGGAGCTAAGAGGTTTAGGATGGAGTTATTTGAAGGGTAGCTATAAAAGTTGGTGCATAAACTTTTTTTTTTTGCTTAATCTTTTTTGGTAGATAAACAGCATCCTGCATTTTTAAACCCCCTTTCTGTACTTCTAGTAGGAGGATGAGGCCCCTGGAAGTACTTGAGCACCTATAGAAAACTACTGCTTTTTTCCTGTGGTCTACAGACACTGATGTGTGTCTAATTCCCTCTTCTGATGAACTGTGGAGGATCTTAGATTTAGGACACTATGTGAAGTTTGATTCCTCCTCTCAAGGGGGAGAAGTTGGAAGTTGGGAATTATTTTTCCTATTCTATAGCGCAGTGTCCAGGACAAGCTCTGTGCCTGAGTGTGCCTCAGCTTTTCTTCCCTATTTTATGTGGACATTTTCCCAGTTGTCCATTGGTTAAAATCTCTCAGCTAGACTCTGACCCTCTCTCAGAGGAGACTGATCTATTAACACATATTTATTTGGTGCTTTAGTGGATGGAGGGATAGTCAGGGGCTTCCTATTTACCCCTGTTGCTGACATTACCCGTGACTGTATAATGCTTTAAGGCTTTTTCATCATAGGTAAAGCAGTGAAATATTATTTAAAAGTAAATTTTGTTAAAGATGTCAATTTCAAATTATAGATCTTGCTATCACCTTAAAAGAAAGGTGAATAGCGAATAAGCCGATAGTAGAGATAAAATGAGCATCATTTAAACTTAAGAATGTTAATGTACACACACAAAAAGAAATTTTTTTGTTTTTTCTTTGAGACGGAGTCTCGCTCTGTGCTCAGGCTGGCGCAATTTCGACTCACTGCAACCTGTGCCTCCTGGATTCAAGCAATTCTCCTGCCTCAGCCTCCCGAGTAGCTGGGATTACAGGCACGCGGGACCACGCACAGCTAATATTTGAATTTTTTTTTTTTTTGACATGGAGTCTCACATTGTTGCCCAGGCTGGTGTGCAGTGGCATGCTCTCCACTTGCTTCAACTTCTGCCTCCTGGGTTCAAGCAATTCTCCTGCCTCAGCCTCCGGAGTGGCTAGGATCACAGGATCTCACCACAACGCCTGGGTAATTTTTTTGTATTTTTAGTAGAAACAGGGTTTCATTACGTTGACCATGCTGGTCTCAAACTCCTGACCTCATGATCTGCCCTCCTTGGTCTTCCAAAGTGCTAGGATTACAGGCATAAGCCACCGTGCCCGGCCTAATTTTTGTAATTTTTAGTAGAGATGCGGTTTGACCGTGTTGGCCAAGATGGTTTTAATCTCGTGATCAGCCCGCCTGGCCTCCAAAAGTGTTGGGATTACACGTGTGAGCCACCTCGCGTGGCTAAGAAAAATTTTTAAAAAATACACGGAGTGCCGGGCGCGGTGGCTCACGCCTGTAATCCCAGCACTTTGGGAGGCCGAGGTGGTGGATCACAAGGTCAAGAGATCGAGACCATCCTGGTCAACATGGTGAAACCCCGTCTCTACTAAAAATACAAAAATTAGCTGGGCGTGGTGGCGCACACCTGCAGTCCCAGCTACTCGGAAGGCTGAGGCTGGAGAATTGCTTGAACCCCGGAGGCAGAGGTTGCGGTGAGCCGAGATCAAGCCACTGCACTCCAGCCTGGGTGACAAGAGGGAAATTCCGTCAAAAAAAAAAAAAAATACATGGAACAATAAAAATCAAATAGGAAGATAAGCTATCTAAACCAAATAAAACTTTTTATTGCATTAAATTGAAATAGAATAAATATATCCATTAAAGTCAAAACATATCAAGTTGGATAAAAAGGCAAATATGATTCTCAAAAGAAGTCCACTTTATATTTTAGGCGATAGGTAAGTTAAAGAGTAAAATAAATACATTATTTCAACGAGTACCAAGAGAAAAGAAGAGTGATTATATCAATATCAAAGTACATTTTAAAATGGGAAATATTAGCAGAGATAGGGATAATTTGTAGAGACAAAACTTGACCAAAAATTCACTAAAACAAAAACAACATAATAAATAATTATTATTTTTTCTTCTGTAAAAGGCCAGGGAGTAAATATTTTAGGTTTTTTGTTCCATAAGGTCTCTTAACTACTCAGCTGTACCATTTTAACCTGAAAGAAGCCATAGATAATACATGACTAAATGACCATCACTTTGTTCCAAGATCACTTTATTGAGTATGTAAGCACAGCAAACAGGAATATGAAAACATGCTCAACACCATTAGTAATTAGAGAAATGCAAATCAAAACCAAAGTAGATACCATCTCACACCAGTCAGAATGGCTATTACTAAAAAGCTAAAAGGTAACAGAGGCTGGCAAAGTTACAGAGAAAAGGGAACGCTTATGCACTACTATTGGAAATGTATATTAGTTTAGCCACCGTGGAAAGTAGTTTGGCAACTTCTCAAAGAACTTAAAACAGAACTACCATTGGATCCAGCAATCCAATTATTGGGTGTATACCCAAAAGAATATAAACTTTTCTACTCCAAAGAACGATATAGTTTATCGCAACACTATTCGCAATAGTAATGACGTGGAATCAACCTAGATGCCCACCAATGGTAGACTGAATAAAGAAAACGTGGTACAGATACACTGTGGAATACAACGCAGCCATAAAAATAATAAGATCGTGTCCTTTGCAACAACATGGTTGGAGATGGAATTCATTACCCTAAACAAACTAATGCCAGAACAGAAAACAGATACATGTTTTCACTTATAAATGGGAGCTAAACAGTGAGGACACATGGACACAAAGAAGGGAACAGTAGACACTGGAGCTTACTTGAGAGTGGAGGGTGAGCAGCGCGTGGAAATAAAAAAAATGTCTTTCGGTACTAATGCTTATTTTAACACCTGGGTGCTAAAACGATCTACACCAAACCCCAGTGGCATATAATTTACCTATAAAACAAACCTGCACATAGATCCCTGAAACCAAAATAAAATTTCAGAAAAAAAAAAAAACAAAGAATTACTTTATTTATAAAAAATAGGTGGTGGGCCCTCTTTGGCTTATAGGCCATAGCTTCATCAGTCCTATCAATTAGGTCAATCCGGTGCCTAGTAATTAAAATCAGTGACAGGTGAAACATAGAGATACCTGAGACATCATAATGCCTTAAAACAGACATCAGTTGCAATTATCAGGAGGGACATTTCAATTAGAAGAGGGTGTTAATATGCTACTCAGTAGATAGGCATATCTAAGGAAAAAACATATCTTTAAACAGGAAAACATGAGGTATATAATGGAATTATGTTTTCATAGTGGCCGTTATATTTTTCTACAGTTATACAATATTTTGTTTTGTATACAAATACAAAACACGAACATTTACATAAACATAGTATTATTTAGAATGTCATCATTTGAAATTAGTAAAACTAAACTCCTCCATATAAACAGGAGTAGTTAGTGAAAAATGACAGATGCATCTGTTTCCTATGGCAGTGTAATCAGTAAAACAATTTATGGTGGATGCCAGTTTGAATGCCTCATATTACAACCTTATTTTTCATTTCAGGAATATACCAATGTTTCAACTTTAGTGAAAGGCAAAGAGTGGTTCTCTCTAAATGACTAAATGTTATTTGACAGTATTATATAACTCTGTGGATTTCATAATAGGCTTATTATATTGAAAAGGTATATCATGCTCTTTTTCTGACTCAGTTAAAGATTACATTTCAATATGATCTTTACACATTTATTTTCATAACACTTAGCAATAAATTATATAACATATCTTTAAATATTGCCTTTCATAATCTCTCAAAACTGAACATAAAATCTTCAAGATATTATAAAACTCAAAATAGTGAATATTCTTACCAGGAGACAGCACTGAGAAAAAAAATAAAAGGAATAATATGAATATGATAAAATAAAGTAGAAATTAAGAAAAACTAAAACGGAGGAGATAGATGAGAAGAGATTCAAAACAACAAAAACATGTTGAAAGTTTCACCTCTGAAAGTATGTTCCATAAATACAATTGAGATGGCTTGGCTAAGTTGGACCCATCTTTATGGTGTTCAAAATATTATTTTCCATCATTTATTCTGTTGTAACTGAGTGAGCAAGAAATCACCAGCAAGACAAAAGAGGGCCAAATCAATTACAGGATCTTTATTGCCCTTGACCATGGAGGACTCATGTCTCTTCAACCTGTGGCCCGGTACTCAGGGGGAGCAGGGTTTTTAAGCTGAAAAACCACATCCTCTTTCCAGGAGTGTGGGGGTTATGCAAGCAAGCAGTTTGTACAGAAGCCAAGGTCAGAGGTTTATGGGGAAATAGAGAGAAGCAATGGAAAATTACAGTTCTGAGAATTGCAGTTATGCCTAAGTTGTTGTTTCAGGGTCTTATTCTGAGATGGTGGCACCTAGGTCACTGAAGATGTCAGTGTCTATGTCTGTGGCTCTGTATTGGCTCCTATCTCAATTCCTTTGAATTAAAAAAAAATTGTTAGGTTGCAAGGACATAGTATACACATTGACTTTTTAAAAATCACCTGGATATTGAAAGGAATCTCTAAGAGAAGCAATGAATCTATCATTTCTGTCATAATAAAGCTTGTAAATGTAATACATTATGTTATAAAATTTTCTCCTAAATACAATATCTTCTGGAAAGCAACAATTTAAACTGTTATTTGCCAATAAAATCTTAGTAGTATAACTATCGGAATTTGAACATTTATTTTTTAGTTTAATTTTTATTTATTTATTTATATACTTCTGAAGCAGTGTCTCACTGTTGTCCAGGCTGGAGTGCCATAGTGCAATCTCTGTTCAGGGTAGCCTCAACATCCCGAGTTCAAATAATCCTCCCACCTCAGCCTCCCAAGTAGCTGGGAACACAGGTGCAGATCACCACACCTGGCTAATTTTTTGGAGAGATGGGTTTTGTTACATTGCCCAAAATGGTCTCAAGCTCCTGTGCTCAAGCAATCTGCCTTCCTTAGTCTCCCACAGTGCTGGTATTACAAGCGTGAGCCACCCTATCCATCCTGAGCATATTTTACCAAGTAAGAAAGCTTATAGTGTTTGTGGGCAAAGACTATAAAAAATGTCTGGAAAGATCTGACACAGGGTCTTGGGACAAAGTGGGGAAGAGCGGTAGGATCACCAGCATCAGGTTTCTGGTACTGGTAAATGAGCAGAAGTGCCATGATTAGAATATGTCAGTGGGAGGGACGTATGAAGGCATCATAAAAGTTGATATGTATTTCTGGCAGAGATGAGGTTTCACCATGTTGGTCAAGCTGATCTCAAACTCCTGACCTCAAGTGATCCACCTGCTTTGACCTCCCAAAGTGCTGGGATTACAGGCCTGAGCCACTGCACCTGGTGGTGGGCAACTGTAATCCAAGCTACTCAGGAGGTTGAGAATCAGTTGAACCTGAGAAGTAGAGGTTGCAGTGAGCCAGGATCAGGCCACTGAACTCCAGCCTGCGTAACAAAGTTAGACTCTGTCTCAAAGAAAAAAAAAAGTTGCTATGTAGATAAAACTGTAAAGAGTGAGATAAAGTATGTCTTCCATTTTCTCTAGTGCCAAATAACAATTTAGATTTTTTAAAAATAATAAGCTTATTTAATCATTGGACATTTGTATTTTGGGGTGTGTTTCAGTTTCTCCACTAAGGTAAGGTAAAAGATCACACTTTTCATATTTCTAAATATAGTCAAATGCTTTCAGATAGTTTTTTTTAGACATTCCAAACTTGGTCATTTTACGTGGCCACTAACCCTTAGGAGTTTCCTAAAATGAGGACCCTCTGAAAAAAAAGGTGGTAGGGCTCTTTTCTGGTGTATTTGTAAGTGACTGGTTCAGTAGAGGTGAAGAAGTCAACTGTTAGCATCTGACTCCTACACAACCTGCTTGTTCATTGAGACATTTATTGCATCTCTCAAATTTAGTCCTTAATTGTCATTTATCAGGTGACTACACAACCACTGAACTTCCGGGATGCTAGCAAACAGCTGACCTAGATTTCTGTTCCTCACCAAGCCATCACTCTCTGTTCTCCTAGTATCTTGAAAATCTTATCTCCCACCAAGCATAAGGCCATTCTCACTTCTTACTACACAGAAGCTCCCAGTATTTCTGGCTTTTTAAAAAAATCTCCATTGGTGTGTGACTCTCCTGAAATCAAACGAGCATATTAAATCAAGATTTCTTACCTACAAAATAATGCATTTTAGTTTTTCATGTAACATTTTCCTGTTGCAAATTATATTTGTCCATACCATGTGCTCTCTCCTATGTGTTCTCATTCTGTGTTGAGGATGAAGTAGCTAGAAAACATTTCTCTTTCTCCCACTATCCAGTTTGTCAGTCGTGCTTAACCCACTTACCTTCCAGCACCCACTGGACTCACATAAACATTTATTTTCTCTTTATAATGAGACCATCTCAGATCGCTTTTCTGACTTGCAATTTAAATATATATATATTTGTAAACAAAGCCATCAGTCATTTCTTCTATGTGATTAGTTCATTGTACTACATTTATAAAATTATAATAATGTCATAATTTCTTAACAGTGTGTATAACAATATTACAATTTCTCAACATAGAGTATGTATTTGATTATAGTGAGTATAGAATAAATGTAGTAAATGTAATAGGTTAAAGGCATTCTTCACATGAATTTCAATAACCATTGCAATTCTTAAAATATACTAGTGAATCACTTTAATGTGAGTTTCTCAGAAAATGAATGTTTTAAAGAAATTGAGCAAACTTTTTTCCTCTATGTATATTTTTTATCTAGCACAGGAAAATTAAAATTTTAATACAAACCGAGGATACTGTGAAAGTTAGAAATGTGGAGAGAACCAGATAATATATGTAACTATGTTTAATATTATACAAAAGTTACAGCAAATAATTTTGAGGTTAAAAAATGTCTACAAAACAGCTGCTAAAACAAAATCAAAGGCCGCTGAAAATAATACTGAGTGATTTTGATGTTCGGAGATGTCAGGTCTTCCAGTTGTATAATCTTCAAAATAGAAACTAAAGCACAAAAGTAAAGCAATTCAATTTTTCTCACGTTTAGAATTTTATAAATAATATAAATACATTCAAATTTTTACTAAGAATATAACTAGTGGCAATCTTGCTAAAGATGTGTTTTATTTTTGCAAATTATTTCTTACATTTTTCAAAATCTTAATTCAGCTGCCTGTATTATTTCTATAATTAGAAAATACTTTAGATTATGTTATTGTGTACTACCTACGGACTTCTGAAATTATAATATTTTTTCAAAACTGTAAAAATGTGGAGAAAAACCTAACAACTCGTGAAAATATGTTGTCACTTTTCAGAGATGCCTTATAAAATTACAATACCTTATAATATACAAATATAAAAGTTAGAAATTAGCTAAACGTATCTTTGAGAATAGTGTGACTCTTCCTCATCTTAAAATTCTCTGATCTCACTAGGACAAAATTAAGTAGAGTTTTAATTAATATAACATTCTACAACATGCCTAAAAGATGCTGTAAATTTCAATGGAGTTATAAATGCTGCTATCTCAAGGAGCATTTATTATGAATCAGTATAATGTAAATAGATTATTCATATTATGTAACATTAGGTAGTTTCAACCAAAAACTTAAATGCCGGGGATATTTCTTATTTGAAATTGTTTCTATAGAATAAACCACCTAATAGCAATTCATGAAATAGAATACTTACATTTCTATGAGCCATTCAGATACTACTGTGTTACATAAAGAGTTTAATTAGTTAGTTAACAAATGTTTATAGTGCTATATGTTTTCATTTTGTTCACCAGAAAAATACCAGCATTATATTAAAAAAAAAATAACTACTTTTTACAGTGTACTGGGAATTTTAATGTTTGTGATTTATAGACTGTTACTACAAAGTAATAATGTTGCGAATGCTTTTAAATGTGAGTTTAATGACTTAGCCTATAAGTTTAAGTAAGTCTTTGGTGCTAAAAAAAAGAGATCCAATTTATTATTATTATAATTTTTTTGAGACAAGATCTGACTCTGTTGCCCAGACTGAGTGCAGTGGGACGATCATAGTTCACTGGAGCCTCGCCCTTGTGGGGTCAAGCGATCCTCCCAACTCAGCTTCCCAAGTAACTGGGACTACAGGCATGTGCCACAATGCCTGGCTAATTTTTTATATTTTTGTAGATATGAGGTCTTGCTGTGTTGACTAGGATAGTTTCAAACACCCGAACTCAAGTGATCCTTATGCCTTGGTCTTCCAGAGTGCTGGGATTACAGGAATGAGTTAGTATGCCCGACCCAATTTTTTATTATATCATGATATTTTATCATATACATTCTTGGATGAGGAATACAATTAAAGTTACTTTCTTATGTACTTAATGTCTTAAAATTACCTGGCAGACTTTGTAGTTACAGGATTCATATCAAGAATTTTTAAATTAGACTCTTTACACCTCAGTTTACTGGTCTGCAAAATGAGAATAATAATGCCTGCAATCTCCTTTAGCTGGAGTGAGGAATGGGTTGAGCTGATGCATGTAAATAACCTGGTGACTGTTTGATATTTGGTAAATGATCATGTACTTCTAGATTTAAATATTAGGCATTTGTAAGCTTATCAACTGACATTCCTCTGCAGTTTTTCTCAAAGTAAGCCTCTGTCATTTAATATTCTGTGTGATTGTTGTTTATTATTTTTAAAATTTTCTGCTTTATTGAACAGCTGTTTCCTGAGAGAGAGAGAAAGAGAACATAACAAATGTTAGCAAGGATATGGAGAAATTTGAAGCTTGTATTCTGCTGTTGGGGGTACAAAATGGTGCAATAGCTATAGAAAACAGAATGGAGGTTCCTCAAAAAATTAGAAATATCACATATATCTAGACCTTTCCACTCTAGAGGTTTTGAGTGAAAATGGAGGTCTGGTGATCAGGGAAATTCTCCTCTAATCTTCAGAATGAGAACTGGAAACTTATTAGATGATTCTACACGTCTACAAGCATTTAATGGATACCCACCCCACAGGTGAACATTTACTAAATGAATGAACAAAGGCAAAACTAAAACTAACAAAAGCAGGACAGGCAGCTCTTTATACGCCAACTACTGGAAGAAACAAAAATTAACATGAATCAAATATACTGGGAACATATAAAGAAACTGATCATTACACATTACATGCCTGTATCAAAACAAGCATGCCTGTAACTCATAAATGTATGTAACTATATATGCCTATAATAATTTTTAAAAACGTTAAAAAATAAACTGCCATGTATATAGACATACATACAGATAAAAAATGTGCACATAAAAGACATTCTGTAACAAACAAAAAATAAATTTATAAGAAAACATTGCATTTATACTATAATAATTCAACAGATTATTTGAAGTATAACAGTATAATATATACATATGATATCAAGTAGAAAAAAATGTATCACAGGAAATAGTAAAACAAAAAAATGAAAAATACAAGACAACTTTAATAATCAATTTTGTGTGATTCTACATATTTTAAAACATTTATTTACATGTTTTTTCAAGTTTTATTTTTGTTTTTCTTTCTTTCATTTATCATTGCACTTACACTGTACCACATTATCAATAGAATGTTTTCTTTAAATTATTAAAGTATATAGTATAAATTTCTGTGCAGGATAGTCTTAAATGTAATGATTTGAGTTATGAATATTTTGTTAATAGCAGAAGTACTTATTTCAAATTAATATCCTTTTATATTCTTTGATAATTGATTATTTTGTCTTGCCTGAATTTTAAAGCATTTTTTCATTATTTTACTCTTTCGTACAAAAAGATCAACTTTAAAGAAGCTAAATAACTTGAACATATAAATATAAAAGCAAATATTAGGACAAGTTTTTATTTTTCACAAGACTATTTTTATATTTTAATAATTAAACCATACTTTTTGGCTGTGAATACTCATTTACTCGAATTTTAAAAAGTATAAACCTATAATGTTGGAAATCTGAACTATGCTTTCTATTTTCTAATTTTAAAGATAGGTTTTGATTTTTGGTAACTTTCCAGGAGCCAGTTTTAAGATAATTATATAAATAATCTATGCACACTCATAGCAGGTGGATAGCAATGTGGTAGATTTTTAAACAATATATGGCATATATAAATATTTAATGTTCTACGCAAATCACATTTGCATATGCTTTAAAATATTTACTTTTACTAATCTAGAAACAGGCATTATTACTAAGAATTAACTTCGATTTAGATAGCTCTAAAATATGCTAAATCAAGCAACTCTTTTGGCACAACTGAAAGACCTAGGTTTACTTTTAAAAAGTGCTACAACGCATATTGATTGAACATCGAATGGGTCAGCTTTTGACACAGAGATGGAATAAAATGTGAAACTGCATTTCACCAATTCAGTTAGATGATAGGGAGGCTCCTTCTATAAGTGATTTAACAAAGTGTTCTTACCTCTGTAGCCAAAAATAACGTAAAAACTGGTGGAAGTCTTAAGGGTTCAAAGACCTTTTGTAAGATCAATGTCAATTTTCAGGATGTTTGACGCCACTTTGAGGTTTTATCACACCCAGCACACAGCCAAAAAAAAATCCATTAAAAAAAATTATTAGCAGCAGTTTACTTTCTCATTGTCTCAGCCCACTGCTTCCAAATTCCAAATATAAATGGATGTATCTTCATATAATTAATAGTCCATTAAGAATTTTTTATTAATTATTTTACATGAATTCTGCTTCACCTATAGAATATAGAAATAATTTAAAACCTCTTTTAGAACCACATTTTTTTTCTTATAAGCTGGTTAATGAGTCACCATAATTAGATAAGTTTAAGCCATGGGCATAAATCATCTCTGAAAATTTTAGAATGGCTCAAATGTAGCTGAGTGAATATTTTAAGCATTATTATTCTGAAATGCAAAGAAAATAAAATTTTATACTATGAAAACATTTATTCTTGCTTATCATAAACTGCTACCATACTATGTAGTATGTAGTAAGCACGTGAGAGTGTTTGTAGGAAGGCGGTGTAGCAACCTAAACTTGCTAATACATGCTATTGAATTCTTTTGTTTAAAGCAACTTCTTACAGTTAAATACTCATTCAACATGAAGTTCAACTCTGCCTCATTCTATTGTCTCCTTTCCTTTTAAGAGTGGGTCCAGATATCTGGAAAACCAGTCATGTAATTCTGGAGACGGTATTGGATTTCGGCTTATCTTTGTTATGAAGTGACTGGTATCAGTAGGAGTATTTAAAACTAAGCAATAAAAATTTAAAAGTGCATTCATTTAATATGATGCAAATATGACCTTTTATGAACAGAATTGATGGAAGTTGATAATTCTTATGCTTTTGTAATGTCACAATATTATTTTATAAGAACTTACAGAATAAGTTGAATGCTTAAAACTTTGTTTTGCTAGACTTTAGGTAAGCAACAAGGCCAAACTATTTATTTGAAGTGCTATCTGAAGTCATGAAATCATTATATTGTGTTGATATTAAAAGGTTTGACTTTTTTAAAGTTTATATCCAAGAAACTCATCAAATGAAAATAATATATTTTTATAATAGTCAATAATAAAACAATCCTATTATGATTTTACTCATCTGGATTAATTCTTAAAATCACAAACATTGGTCTGTATTATTTTCTCTCTGAAGGTGGCAGTTTGAAAAAATGCAGCAAATATTTTTTACAGTCTTCTCTTGAGAGGTTGAGCCTGCACCCTCTCCCGTTCAATCTAAACAATATTATGAATGTTTTAGGTAATAAGATATGGCAGAATTTATGACAACTGCTACCCAAGGTGAAGTCAGAAAAGACTACACATCTTCTCCTGGATTCTCGTGGAATGATCACTCTCACAGAAGGCTTCCTCCTGAAACCCAGTCATCACGATGTAAACAAGCCACTTGGAAGTCAACACATTCCATTTTCTGAGTTGTGTCAGCCCAGAGAGATATGAGAGCAAAGAATCTACCTGGAAATTGAATTCCTCATCCTCATTTTTTTCCAGCCCCACTCAGACCTCTGGAGTCATCATCAGATATTTGAGTCAATCCCTGCAATTGCACCTTTCTAGATCAGATCACAAACATTATGCAAAAACATCAGTCACCTCTGCTATATTTTGTCTAAACATTTGATCAACAAAATATTGAGACTAGTAAAACTGCTTTTTGGTACTACCAATTTTGAGTAGTTTCTTATGCAGCAATACACTAACCAGAAAAAATGCATTTTTAGTTTGAATTAAAATCTGTATAATGTTATAGCAATTATTAAAGCAGAGGTTTTTCTGTTTCATTTAAAAAAGTGGTAAAAAGAAATAGTTTATTTAACCCAGTATATCTAAACTATAATTTTAACATTTAATATAATAAATACTATGATATTTTATAAGAGGATTTCAAAAGATTGTAGGAAATGGAATTAAAAGATAATATTTTTTTCTCAACATATGCTCCATCAAGTGCAAGGCACTTTTATAAGCAATAATACCAGCCACTGAGACCAGCCATTTAGTCCCTCACTAAAGAACAGGAGATGCTGGGAATTTAATCATGTTCATACAGTCATTTTTACATTATAAACGAAAGAAAAATGGGTGCCCTTTAAAGATTGTTATTAAAATCTTTTTAAAAATAGTTTTCTTTGGAGGTGAGATCTCACTCTGTCACCCAGGCTGGAGTGCCTTGACATGATCACAGTTCACTTCAGCCTCAAACTCCTGGGCTGAAGCAAAAGGACTATAGGCATGCACCACCAAGTCCTGCTACAAATTTCTCTCCAGGTAGGCATAATATCAACATCTTTTCATGCAAGTATATATCTGCCTCATTCTATAATTATATAAATGTATCACACTGTTACAATCTCTTCATTCACAGTACACTAAATATACCTTATTAATAAGCACTTCTATTACCGTCTTTAGTTATCAGTCCGTCATTCATTGAATCAGAGCTTCCTGCTGTTGTGCCTGATTTATAGATCCCAATCCCAGTCCTGTTTTTATTCATATAATATGGTACAAACAGATAATCAGCTCTTATGGGATAGTCCTGACTTCAGGTTTTCTGTCCTGCATTTACCATAATTGCTACTCAAGTCACATGTTCTAATATTTTAGTTACAGTCAAAATAGATTTTAAATTCCAATGGGGCTTTTTTTCTTACCATTTTGAATTATATATTTTTAAGTAACACATTGGTCAAATGTTTTAACTTACTTTCTTCTAAGTTTATTTGCTTTTTGTAAGACAGCATGTCATGGAATGCCACTAGAGGATCAATCTCCTGTCCCCTGCGTTTGCCAGCACAATTGCACTTCAGCTGTGGGGTAGAGCGTGGGATAGGCAAGCACCTATAATTGTGACTACTTCTGGGGAAAAGGAGGGGTTAGGTGAATTTTCAGCAGCCATTGTCACCTTCCTTTTACTACCTCCCATAGCTTATTAGAAAAACTAGTCTCAGTATAGCACCCTACCTCTAAAGCTCATTGGTAGACCAAGCAAATCAAGCCTGATGTAGAAACATATGAAAGACTAAGAGAAAATATGGAAAGGAGTTCTACTCAACATCCAACAACCTTCTTCATGGAACATCTGTGCCTTCAACAGAGGAAACTGATGGATGATTATAGACTTGACAAAAGCAAATTGAAGAACTAGACCAATATAGCTGGAACTGTTCTTATGGTGATGATTCAAATATCAAGTACATTATGAAAAGAATGCTAGGCTGGGCACAGTGGCTCATGCCTGTAATCCCAGCACTTTGGGAGGCTAAGGCTGGTGGATCACCTGAGGTCAGGAGTTCGAGACCAGCCTGCTCAAAATGATGAAACCCCTGTCACTACGTAAAATACAAAAATTTAGCCAGGTGTTGTGGCGGGCACCTGTGATCCCAACTACCCTGACGCAGAGGCAGGAGAATCGCTTGAACCCGGGAGGCAGTGGTTGCAGTGAGCCAAGATTGCACCATTGCACTCCAGCCTGGGCACCAAGAGGAAAACTCTGTTTAACAAAAAGCAAAACAAAACAAAACAAAACAAAACAAAAACGAATGATTAATTCAACAGAAAGGCAAAAAGATTTTATGGGAAATATACAACTCAAAGAAATCCTGAAAAGAGGATTACCTCTCTAATCTTCAGGAGCTGTTTTAACTGTCAAATTATACCAGTGAACCAGGATTCCATCTATACTTTTCCTTTTATAATTTGTAAAGAAATGTTCCATAATTATCTGTGTATTTTCATACTTATATGTTTCTCATTATTCACTTGTTTTAGAAAAGCTTGTATTCTACTTCTGTGTTTAAAGTGTATGTTTAATGTGTGAAGCCTGCTGGGCTTAAAATTCTGAGCTACAAGCAAAAGAGTCATAGCTGTCTTGAAATTTGTCATATAACTGATTTAGAGTTGAACCTGGGTGCTTCAGATTTTTTCTTATTAATGAAGCTTCTTTGTCCTTTTAAGACTTTGTAACTTTTCCAGCTACTACACCTCAAATCCACCAACCATGGTTTACTTTTTGGTGTAGAGATTTTTTTTCCTGCATAATATATTGAACAATATGGTAAGGATATTCTTACATATTTGTATTCTGCTGCTTTGTATTTTCATATTTCATTCTAGTTTTACTGGATAGTAATCTTTCCTACAACAGCATAATAATTTCTCTGCTCCAACTTGAATCAAAACTATATTTATATGATGGATTTCTTATGTGCCAAACACTTCATCATTTTTGCACACAGAAGTTTGACTTAAAAATGCTTGTGACTAAATAGATAGCAATAGTTTCTGTTCATTGCTCTCAATTTGCACTTTCTCAGCAAATAAATATTCAGTATTCCTTTTATAACAGAATACTGTTTTCTTAATAGAATAGTTTATTTTAAAAAAAGAACAAAGAAACATAAACATAATTAAATGCCCACTGCTGGGCATATATCTTACAATTTTGCTTTTAGAAATTAGTATATTGAAGTTAAAATTAGCTCAGTTATTTTTTAGAGAAGAAGCTTTTATTCTGTCTTTGTGTGTTTGTGTGTATACATATATATGTATATGTATATATACATACATTTATATACAAAAATAAACACACATATATGTATACACCAATCATATATGTATGTATACACGACACACACATACATATCACCACATATATTTATATGTATAAGTATTCTATATATTTTAATGAATATGAATCTTCATTGCATCCATATATACATATAGGAATTTTGTATTAGTATAATTGCCGATTCTGAAAATGGGATTGAAATTATAAAGTAATGAACGACTCCTGAGAAGTGTATATGGCCTTGGTATGTCACTAGCCCCAGATAAAAATAGGTGCTACAAAGACGCTACTTGAATGGGTACCCTAAACATAAAAATAGCAGTGGCCCATCTAAGTGAAGTTGGAATGCTAGAACAGTTGTGGAGAAATTATAAAACTTTGGAAAATGACTGTAATGGAATAGATGTTATCTATGATTGGAAGACCCACCAGATGATTATGTTCCAAGAAAAAGACCAGATGTCATACCCTCTAGCCAGTCTATAATGAATGTATCTGTGAAAGGGACACCATATCCGTAAATAATTTAGTGATGATTTTCTTCTGTAAATTCAAGGCTGATTGTAGCAGAGGCTTTTGCAGACCTTGTCTGATCAAAAGAAAGATTACAATAACTCAAAACAATAGAGGCCAGATCACTTAACTATCAGAATCCAGGGGATTATAATTATTGTTAAAAGTATCAAGGTTGAAGTAGTGACCAAGAATACCTGGTTTGCAAAGAGTTATGGAGTTGATTAATAGAACACAGCAACCCTAGTAGCATATATATAAATGTGCAGATATACCACAGGAAAGAAACAAGAATATATAGCCAGAAGTCTGAGGGCAGTCACCTTAATATAGATTCATAATCCCCTGCTTAATTTTCAGAGCTGAGAATGTTTTCAGACCCAACTTCATTGACTGAAGATGTGGCTGCAACTCCAGGAAGAAAAGACTTTGCAATCCCAAGTCAATCATATGTGAGAATGAATCGGTCAGTAATTCCCCAAAGAATGCTGTAGTAATTCACATAAATAATTCTGCACCAGGATAAAGAGAATACCTGAACACTGTTAGAACTGTTGTGTAGAAGTACCCCATTGTCATTGATATTTAGAGACCTAAAGTGTCATCATGACCCTCCTTTTACTGAAGGAGCACATATAGGCCAAATAATAAATCAAATCTCTGCTAAGGTTTGATTTTGAGTGATAAGCTAGTCCCTAAATCAAACTTGTGGTCATTTCTCTGATCCCTGAATGTAGAACTGGAATAGACCTAGCTGGCAGTTTGCACAGCCTTTATGTTCTGTCCTTGATCTTGAAAGATAAGAGGCATCAATATAGGCAAACGGAAAGTCTCTATAACTAGACCTTTTTTCCAGAGGGTTGGACATTAACCCTATGGAGATTCAGAGACCTAGCATATTTTAAAACTAAAAGGGCACACTATTGTCAGGGGAAATGAAAGAGACTCGCTGAATGGTTATCAATATCTGCTTTCTGGGCACTTTGGACATTTTGTGTCCAGGGACAATCAAGCAAGAAGGAAAGTGATTATTTTTTGCAGGGGCAATTGTCAGTTGACACTAATCATTAGGTGGTATATTCTGCGTGATAAATGTAGGGAAGAGTGCAGATAATCAGCCTGATGGAGATTTCAATACTCCCTTTTCCCACCATGAACATAATTTAAAAAGCACAGCAACCAAGCTTAAGAAGATCATGGTGAACTGGGGCTCAAGTACCTGGGGGATAAGGCCAAGCTCACACCAGTGGGTAAATGACCAAGACCAAAAGAGGTAGTTGCTGAGGGAAGGGAAGTCTAGAATGGACAGTGGAGAATGACAACAATGCACATCAGTTAAGGTACCAAGACCAATTCCACTGGCAAGGCCTGAAGTTCATCCCTCTTTTAGGTTTCTTATCAAGAGGAGATGTTCAAGGAAACCTTGAAGGAGCTGCTCCTCAAATATATACAGAGTAGTTACAAGTAACACGAGGGCTGGAAAGAGTTCAATATTGAGATGTGCCAATCCAGATCCAATTTCAAGAAAGGATGTGCAGCCTAACTCTGAGGAATGTGATCAGCAGCAAACTTCAGCTATTAACTTCTTCAGAGTTTGTCCTAGCAGCAAAGACTGACCCTGCCTAAAATCACACTTTCTTTCTTTCTTTTTTTGAGATGGAGTTTTGCTCTCGTCGTCCAGGCTGGAGTGCAATGGTGCGATCTCAGCTCGCTGCAACCTCCGCCTCCCAGGTTCGAGTGATTCTCCTGCCTCAGCCTCTCAAGTAGCTAAGATTACAGGCATGTGGCACCATGCCTGGGTAATTTTGTTATTTTTTGCAGAGACAGGCTTTCTCCATATTGGTCAGGCTGGTCTTGAACTCCTGACACTTTCTAAGGCAATCTTGCATCCAATGACTAAGCAAGGCAAGAATATAAAGACCTGGCCGTTTTGGTCCCATCTGGTAAAGCTAATGGATGGCAGTCCTCTAGAATATCTCCCAAAGTTGCCCTAGGCTTTGTCCAATGGCCACACAACTTGGTTTCTTCCGATTCTGAGTTCCGCCTATTCCCTCTTCTTTTAGAGGTGTAGATCTCTAATAAATATCTGGCACATCAATCTCCATCTCAGAATCAGCTTTCAGCTAACTCAACTGGTCATTTCTTTCATGACACTAGTAATAGAATAGAAACTTGAAGATCCCCCTTTCTATGAGGATAAGTATCAGAAATAAGACGGTAAATCTTCCAGCTTATTTCTGATACTATAATTAGGTTCTAGATGGAAGCATAGCAACCATTGGAATAAATCATCAACTTTCCTATAAAATCTTGCCTTAATAAATAGCCCTCCGTAAAGTGGCTCTGGCTATTACTCATTTGTTCTAACTAAATGATGTGGAGACAATCATGAATAACTAATAATAAAACATGATTATAATTAGATTTCTAATTCTCTTTGTGCCTCTATAAAGATCTTTTATATTCCCCTCTCCCACCTTAATTCTCTCTCGTACTAGAGCTGCTATGTTTCTATGTCTTTGGCATATGTTTAATGATTATAGCTTCAGTATTTTTGAACTGAATAATGAAGCTTCATTGGACAACTGCTACTAGTAACATATGTTTCATCTCTATGAACAATGCTGCTCACTGACTATACATTCCAATTTTATATGATTTTCTAAATTAAATCAACTGCAAAAAACATGCTTTACAATGGAGTATCTCATTTTAATAGGAGAGTTGTTATTTATATCTGGAATGCTGGTTAACTGAACAATTAATATATCTATATTACTTTAATATCTACGTCATGGTTTTTCTTTGATCACCTTTAAGTTTCTGTTTTCTTAATTCAACATTTATAATAGGTTCTATAAATACATATATTCATAGATATGAAGAGTTAATAATTAAGTTGTTTATCTTATGTCATAAAGCAATTGTGTGATAAGTCCCCTCATTTCTAATACTGTGCCTTTTCCAGTATATAAACCCTCTATCTAACATATGTCTTCTTACGTGAATAGCTTGATTGTTAATTTTCATTGTATATATTGACTCATGATATACATAGATACACATATCTCTATATATTTATATATATCTCAAATACATACATACACACACACACACACACACAAAGTGTGTTCCTTTCTCTTTGAGACAGAGTAAACATGTTTACCAATACCAGATACAAAACGATATGTAACAAAAGCTTATTTATCATTAGTAGGGCGACAACATGGCCAACCAGCGAAACACCTAGTTTTGTCTATAAAATATAATATCCATATCAAACTCTTAGGTAAAATAAAATTGTAAGTTTGTGATCAATTGTGAGTTATAATATCTGTCAAAGTAAAATATACAATGGAGCACTATGGTTACATACATATCTAAAATGTATGTACAACTATTCACACACTCATATGCACACAGCCCCCTTCCTACAGACACGCAGCATGTATATGTTCTTCAAAAGGCTTTCTCTCTGGTTTCTCTGTTGGCTCCTCTACTATCTTACAGAAATGAGTCATACATAGAGCAGCTAGAGTGTTCCCAAAGGAATATCAATCAGATATATGATGACACTTTCTGGCTGAAAGCCCTTGGATGATTGACTCTCGCAACCTAGAGTAAAATACAAACCTCTTTGCTGGTGTATTAGTTTGCTTGGCCTGCTGTAACAAAGTACCACAGACTTGGAGGCTTAAACAACAAAAATTTATTTTCTTACATTTCAGGCAGCTAGAAGTCTGAGATCAAGTGTCAGCAGGACTGGTTTCTTCTGAGGCCTCTCTTCTTGCTGTGCAGGTGGCCATCTTCATGCTCACATGGAGTTCCTCTGTGTGTGTGTGTGTGTGTGTGTGTGTGTGTGTGTGTCCTTATTTCCTCTTCTCATAAGGACACCTGTCATATTGGATTAAGGTCTGGTCTAATTATCTGATTTTAACTTAATTGCCTGTTTACAAACCCTATCTCCAAATACAGTCACATTTTGAGATGCTGGGGGTTACGACATCAACGTCTGAATTTGGAGGAACGCAGTTCAGCTCACTCGGGATGCTAAGGTCTATGTGACCTACCTACCATCTTATTAACAGTCCTTTTCCTGGACCATTTTGCCCCCCTAGCCACTCTGGTTCAGGCACTGGCAGCGTAAATGTCTTTTCAGTTTCTCAAATAATCAAACCTGTTTCTACCTAGACATCATTTTCTCTGCCATAAAAACTCTTCACACTGATTTTAACTTTGCGAGACTTGCTGTTTCTTGGAATTAAAATTTCAATTTAAATATCACCTCTCAAGGTTTAGCTTTTACAATAATAACTGAAGTAGAAATTACTATCTATTAAACACTAATTTTTCATGTAACATGTATTAATATCTGAAATTTTCCTTTATACTTATCCGTTCAGTTTGCTCTTTCCAATTAAACGTAAAGAGAGGGAGAGAGGAAAGAAGAGAGGGAGAAAGAGAGAAAGGGAGGGAGGGAGAGAAAGAGACAGGCAACTTTTCTTATGTACATGACTGAATTCTTAGTGAACGGAGAAATCACTGGCACATAGAAGGCAGGTAGCAATTACCTACTCATTTTATGACAACAAATAAATACATAAATAAATATATTTAATTAATATAGATCGTCTCAGTTAACAAATATATTGAAAATTATGCTTAATTTTTAATTAAGAAGTCATCATTTAAGAGAAAAAATAAATAACTTTTTTATATTTCAAAATTATTCACCAATCAGAATTACAATATCTTAATGAATTAAGTTGGTCAGGTGTTATTTTCTCTATTTAAAAGCAAAGCTGAGATTTATAGACTTCAATTTAAGTGTCAATGACCATAAATTAAATTGGCAGAAGATTCAGGACTTAAAATTTCCGTGCTCTGCTTCAACATTGAATGCTTATTGCGCTGTCAGATATACTTCCTTATATATATGAAGAGACAATTACTTTCTAAGAAATACTGCTACATCTTGACAATGGATTTTAAATAAAATGATTTTGCTTTTCATTGCTGATTTCAGAGAATAGTAATATGAGATACAGACTTGGAAAAAAGGGGTAGCTTTTACATCACTGAGGTTGGCATGAAATGATTGGGGGAGGGCTGTTAATGTTCTTTAATACTCATTCATTTAATTAACCTGTATAATTTATTTCCTGTATTAGACTCCATGAATACATTTATAAGGTATACAGATCTAACCTACAAGTAGCTGACATTGGAAGCACTATCATAAGACAAGTTGTAGATTTGTCTTTAATTGAAGGACAGTTGAAGAAGGATAATAGAATAAATTGAAAGTTCACTAATATGAGATAATAAAAAGTCATTCATCTCCCAATGAAGCCAGTGTCAGACAGATTTTCTGACAACTCTTTCAATTCTTAGATATCTTCAATGTGTGTACTTTGATTTCAGCCTAGATAGGTATTGGCCTAGTCATGGTTAAATTTTGTAGAACCTGAGATGCATGTTAGGATATTAATCTTGAATATTTACAAATTTGGTGTACTTCAGTTATCAAGAAGATGTAAATATTCCCAGGATGTTAAAAGTTATTGTTTACAGAAACACTGAGATACATTCTTTTCATTTTGTTTTTGTTTCCCTAAAAAACAAAATAAAATCCCTATTCCATGAAACTAAATCAATTTGCATATCTTTAATCTTTTTTCATGTCTAGTAGCCTCTCCTTGAGTAAGGACATAAGCAAACTAGTTTTTGGTTTTGTATCTTAAGACATATGTACTTAAACTTCAATTCCAAAATCTGTGTCTAGGTTATCTAGCATTTATTAAAATCTTAAAAGACAAGCTTACTAAAGCCACCATTTTCACATCATTTTGTTAAATCATAAAGCTAGTGTATTAGGCCAAGTACACACTGCTATAAATACCCAAGACTGGGTAATTTATAAAGAAAAGAGATTTAATCAACTCACTGTTCCACATGGCTAGGTAGGCTTCAGGAAATTTAAAATCATGATGGAAGTTGAAAGAGAAGCAAGCACATCTTACATGGTGGCAGGCAAGAGAGAGCATATAAAGGAGGAACTGTCAAGCAATTCTAAAACCATCAGATCTTATGAGAACTCACTCACTATCATGAGAACAGTATGGGGGCAACCACCGCCATGTTCTGATCACTGCCATAATCCAATCACCTCCCACCAGGTCCCTCCCTAAACATGTGGGGATTATGGAGATTAAAATTCAAGATGAGATTTGCGTAGGGACACAGAGACAAACCATATCCTGTCTTTTTAAATAAATATTGATGAATATGCATTTTTAATTAAAAACATACATAAACTCAAACTTTAAAATTTGTTTTAATATTCATATCCAAACACAAGTTTATATATGATTTCTTAGCTTGCGTAGTCCATAGTTACTTAGTCTACTGATTCATAAAGGAGAATTTCTTCAGATACTAATTTTATTTTTATATAGATATTTAAACTTCAAAATAAGTAAACTTAGATCCTTGCTTGAATCAGTATCCTCTATATTATTACAATCTAATTATTAAAATATATTCAGTAATTTTATTTTACTCCTCCAATTCTATTTATTAAAATTTCTCCTGTGATTTTACCAAATTATCAAGCATAAAGTGCATTTCTACCCTAAGATTTGTTTGTGTATATTGATTTCCCATCATTGTCACTATTTATATTTTTCCCTTAAGATTTTTCTACAATAGTTGACAATGTTTATCAACAACACAAAACAGTCAACAAGACCAAAAGGCTGTCTCCACCTAGGATTAGATGCAGCTATGGCAGAAAGACCATAAACTGTGCATGCAACTGGACGATGTTCAAACTGGGAAATCCAAATAACAAATTATTAAAATCTATCAGGAGATAACCACTTCTAAAATATGCATATAAATATGGCTATTCTGATTAAAATAAGTGACTGAAAATATTGGCCAGTAAACCAAAAATGTCTTTTTAGAATAAAGAATAATTAGAAATGCAAAGCAACTTTTAATGTTAATTCTATTTTCACAGTAAATAGTACACAGGAAATAGATATTGTTGACTGAAGTCTATATAGTATAGGTACATGCAGCAAGATAGCTGGCATGTCACCTGGAAAAGGAGTAGTCACATTTCCTTAGTAGATTCCCTATGAACCATGGTTTGGGCTTCATCTTTATAAGCCCATAAATTCAATAAAAGAAGAGCTAAGAGTATATAAATGCAATAATAATAATAAAGTGATAATTATTAAGCCTATTGGGAACCACTTCCTGATAAACACATTCACTCAAAAAATGGTGCATGTGAAAAGACAAGTGTTGGTGAAGATGTGGAGAAATTGTAATCCTAGTCCAGGCACGATGGCTCATGCCTGTAATCCCAGCACCTTGAGAGGCTGAGGCGGGAGGATCATGGGGTCAGGAGTTCAAGACCAACCTGGTCAACATGGTAAAACCCAGTCTCTACTAAAAATACAAAAATTAGCATGCTGGTGGTGGTGGGTCCCTGTAATCTCAGCTACTCCAGAGGCTGAGGCAGAGAAGTGTTTGAACATGGGAGGTGGAGGTTGCAGTGAGCAGAGATCATGCCACTGCACTCCAGCCTGGGTGACAGAGTTAGACTCTGTTAAAAAAAAAAAAGGAAAAAAACAAAATTGAAACCCTATACACTGTTGGTGGGAATATAAAATTTCGTAGCTACTCATGGAAAACGGTATGGGGGTTGTTCTAAAACTCATAAATGGAAACTATCATATGATCTACCAATCCCACTGTTGGATATATATCCAAAATAATTTACATCAGGATCTTGAAGAGATATTAGTACTCCTATGTTCATTGCAACACTATTCACAATAGTTAATATGTGGTTACAATTTAAATGTCCATAGACTGATAAATTGATTAAACACATGTGATGTATACATAGAATGGAATATTATTCCACCTTAAAAAAAAAGAAATCTTGCAACATGTGAAACAGGGATGAACCTTTTGGATATTATGCAATGTTTGTCCAAGTTATCCAGTCTATAGTATTTGTTATAGCAGCCTGAATTGACTGAAACTTAGGTTGATAAAACCACTCAGCTGAAAACATATATTACCTTCCTATGGAGAAAGCTTCAAGACTAGAGGTCAGATCCAAGAACCATAGATAATCTTTGGACTTTACAACCTAATGTCACCTGTTTAGCTGAATTTCAGAATTGTTTAGGACTTAGGACTTTTTTTAAATTCTTCTCGTATTTCTCTTTATGAATGGAAATGTCTATAACTTGTGTCTTATGACTGTCCTATTAGTGTACTTTGGGAGCAGATAATTTACTATCTAATTTAACAGATCCACAGATAAAGAGAAATTTTGCTCCAGAATGTTTTTGAAATGCGAAGATTAGATTTGCAATCTTGAGTTGATGCTTTAATGGGTTGATATTTTTGGAGATGTTGGGAATAAGTGAATGTATTTTCCATGTGGGATTGATGTGAATCTTTGAGCGTGACTGTATTGTAGTAGGCAGAAAAATACATCCCCTCCCTCCAGATGCCTATTTCCTAATCCCAACAATCTGTGAATTTGTTATTTTATAAGGCGAAACAGATTTGCAGATATAGTTAAGACTCTTTAATATGAGGAATCATTTTGAGTTATTTGAGTGCATCCAATGTAACTAAAAACATCCTGATAACGGGTAGGTGGAGTATCAGCATCAGAGGAGGTGACCATGGAAGCCAGGGTCAGATGGAAGAGGATTTTGAAGCTACTGTACTGCTAGATTTAAAGATGGATGGAGTCCCAACCAAGGAGTCCAGGCAGTCTCTAGGGGCTGGAAAAGTCAAGTTAACTTCTCCCCCATAGCCTCTATAGGGAATCTAGTCCTTTCAAAAATTCTTGATAATGGTCAGTAAGGCCATTTCAGACTTCTGACCTCTGGAACCTTAAAATAACATGTTTGTTTGTTTCAAGGAAGATGTTTTCCAGAGTGCATTGAGAGAAAACTTGTTCTGTAAAAATTAGAAATCCTCAAAAAAGGGTGGGTTTTTAAATTATTTTTTTCATTTTTTGATTTTTGGATTAAATAAGTTGGACAAATGCCTAAGTAGGCTAATTAACTACAAGTCTTGTCCTCATATTTAACAACCACTCTTTTATGAATCTCAGTGATGGTTTTGATATCTTGCTTGAGCGTATTTTAATAGACTACACTTTTTTTTCTTTCTAATACTCTTGCAACTAATAATACAATAAATACACATTTTACAATTCTTAAAATTTAGCTGTGTGGGAGTATCCTTCTAGAATATTTCACTACAGAGATCTAGTATCAGAAAAAAGGAATGCTGACATTTTTTCTTACCAATTTTTCCACCAATCATTCTTTTAATAATGGATAATGCAATACATAGTTAGCAGTACCTAGTGTCAAAAGCTTTTCAAATTAGTTGCATTGTTTTCATTCCCCAGACCACTTGAAGTTATTACTCAAGAAGAAGCAAAAAGAGGCTTTCATTGCTTATTATAACTTTCCAAAATATAATCTCTTTAGTACTATTTACCCTCTATTATTTAAATTATTCACTGTATTATTACTCTAAATTAGATGAATTCTTATTTTTATAAGCTATCACAAAAAAATTTATATTCTTTTGCAAGATTCAGATTAAAATAAAATTTGATTTATGCATCCACATGCTCAATTAGTAAAATTCAATTTAGAGTTAAATAAATCAATTTTATGTTTTAATCTTATACATATTTATTCAGAGCAGAGAAGCAATTGTAGAACAAAAGTTATTTTGCAAAAAACTTTATTTTAAACAATTTATATAATCAAGTTCTTTCAATTCATCTAATTGTGCTACTTAGGTTTTCAAAATCAGCTACATACCAAGTAGAGTGGATGACTCATACAGGTTTAGACATTACTCTAGGAGGCAAATTATTTTTTATTCATTTTGTTTTCTTTTGTTTGAAAAGAAAAAAAAGTAAGATCTTCCTAAAAGAAAGGTGTCATTAGTTTTTGAGTCTTCCTTACTATAAATAAATATTAACACCAAAACACATTAAAGTGTATATGTGGTATTTATTTTTTGATGTGCTGGTTAATTTTGTTTCATCTTCCAAGCTATCAGAAAGGTAAATTGCCTCAATGATCAGCATACATATGCAAGTTATTGTTCTATTAAAATTAAATTAGGTCTGTCATTTTTAAATGTCTATTCCATGTATTACACTTAATTTATTAATTTTTTTAAATATGTTTCCAGTGCTATCGATATGTAAGGTATTCTACCTGTTTTTATAGAAAGAGTTGTTAAAAACTATAATATTTAAAGCAGATTTTTTTTCCTATTCAAGTTGATGTATCAATAATCTGGCTTTCCCTGAATAATTAAAAGTTATCTCCAAATTCATTATTCTTAGTTCTCAATTTGACCATTCTTAATCCTATTTTCTTCCCATCAATCACTGAGTGTAACATTTCAAGCTTGTATTGACATTTTAATTTTTACATATATATTTTGTCTAAGCAACTAGATATTAAGCTAGATATTTATTTTAGCATAAATCTTAGCTATTATGAGTTTTTCTCTTGGATGATCTTATCTAAATAATACATAGTTGCTACAAATAAAGTTTTCACTAAATTGCCAAGTGCAGTGATCATTATTCATTTCCACTTTAGATTTATTTTCCTCTGACATTTTTTCAAGTAGTCATGTGTCCAAAACTGGGGCATAAGAACTTCCAGAGGTCATGTGTTGAGCCATAGGATCAACGTGGTCCAATATTACTTGTCCAACAAACTTTGGGGAAAATCTTAACATATTAGTAAAACATTTTAAATATTTAAACAGATCAGCACATAATTTTGGATAGAAAGAAAGATTCTCATTATTTTTAAAGATAAATGAACTCAGTAAATATTTTACTTGTGATTTTCTTTAGATTTCATTAATAATCATTCTGTCTTCCTCCCAAAATAATTCTATATCATTAAGGACATTATAAATTGGGAAACTTTCTCCTTTCTTACTCTTAGTATATAACTTAGTACTTGTTCTGTTGCCTTTCATATTTTTTGTTTTGGTTAATTTTTGTTCTCCACTTTATTTTCCTTCCCTATCTTTTATGTCTTATTTCTGTACTTCTCATCCTAAATACTTTATGGATAACCTGTTTGAGTGTTGTTAGAATTGAGCGGAACTCTATTCCAATAAGGTATACATTCTGCATTGAAAAAAATCCCCAAGGATTATAAATTAATTGGACCATTTTCTTATTGATGTTGACAGGATATAACCCAATATGAAAACTGTGGACAATAACAGAAAAATGTAACATTAAGCATTTGATATTTGTGATGTTTGTAGAATTAGTCAGTGTAACTAGTAATAGCTACCACAGCAGACAGCTCCAAAATTTCAAGGACTTAACAAAACAAAGATTTATTTTTACCCACACAAAATCTAAAGCAGATAAATGAGCCATGTATAATCTTGTAGCTCCTCTCTCTGGGAAATGAAAGCTCCAAAGTAACTCATATCTGAGAAAGAGAGAAAAGATAAATTTCTGGCCTAGAATAAACATGTTTCATTTTGACTGGGTAGATGAGTAATACAGACTCAAGCTTAGTGAAAAGGAATCGAGGAAACATAAATGCACACATGTGGATGTTTGGTAAATATTAGCTATCTGCTCTGGCTTCATTAGTAGACCAAGATCCAAATCAATTTAATACCAATGATTAAATTTATTATGAGACCATCTGAGAATGCTTTTGAATCTACTGGAATATAATAGCTCAATTTATACAATTTATCAAATATGTTTAATATATGTTACAGTTTTAAGTACACTAAAATGGCAGAAGTTAATTGAACCTCAAATTATCATATTTTTAGTGTTTTATTATCATGGAACTCAGGCTGCTGGCTGCAGGCTTTGCTTTCATTTGTTCCCTGTTATACCTCTCCTAAGCACTTGGCAAATGTGACTCTTCTGTGCAATACAGTGAGGTCAGGGCTTGAAGTGGGTGTTGCCAGTTAGTGCTTTGAATTGTTTTTGCTGCAAATATAAAATGACTAACAGCAAATTTCAGATATATAAGAAGCATATTTATGAACCATAGCTTACATTAATAATTTCTACAGCGTATTGATAAAGTCCTAATGACTCTACATAGTAGCTACTCCTCTCTTTTGTTTTCTTCCCTCAAATTTCCCGTAGCTTAGGGCTGCTATCTGCTCAGGGAAGGAAGGGCTTTTTTCTCACAATATTTGTAAAAGAAAATCCAATCAACTTTCTTTATTACCTATCTATTTATTTAATTCCTTTTCTGTCTCTCTCTAAGGTAAGTATCAACAGTGCTCATAAAGCTTCTTTTTTAAGATAAAAAATGAGTTTCCATGTTATTCTTCAAATCACAGGGACTTTGCTCTTATAGCATACCATGCAGTGGGACATCTTGGATTAGAATCTTTGTGGGGAAAGGTAATTTGCTGCAAGGAAATAATAGAACATTTTTTCTAGTTGATATCAATTCAACTTTTCACAATAAATGATAAAATGTGATGTAAAGTTTCAACAGTGCTATTTCTCACTTTAGAATCAGACATAAAAATAAGATCAGGAAAATGTGACGTCAACTTTCTAGCAAAATGACTGAGAATGAAAAAAAGTGTAATGAGCGTAAGTATCAATCTTTTTTAAAATCTGAAGGGCAATATGTTTGAATCTTTCAAAGGCAGGGTTTATGGTATTAAAAAGACTTCAGAGTTCCACAAAATATTTCTCCTTCACTAATTGTGCTTCTTTTATATATATAAGCCCCAATTATGCAGACAGAAATAACGTTTTGTGATTACTTTGTACAAAACTTACTGATAAATATCAAAAGTGTTTTTTTTGCTTTATAAAAATATACTGGACTTGATTACATGTAATTTAAGGAATTTGTATGCAATAAAGCAACTGTAAAGATATGATACATTAAAAGAAAACACTTCGGTTAATAATTGTTAGAAAATTTTTACAAAATCCTTTAAAGTAGGAAAAAGAAAACTTCGGATAAATAGAGTTAATATATAAGAACAAACAATTCACTGAAGGGGAAATCTGAAGTACAGGTAACCACAGTCAGGCACTGCTTAACAAAAGGAGTAAGTTGTGAAAATGTGTCCTATGGCGATTTCATTGTATGAATATCATGAAATGTACTTAGGGAAACCTAAATGGTATAGCCTATTATACGACTCGGCTATATGATATAGCCTATTGATCCTAGGCTACAAACCTGTACAGCTTGTGACTACACTGAATACTGTAGGTAACTGTAACATGATGGTAGGTACCTGTGTATCCAAATACATGTAAAGCCTTAAAAAATGTACAGCAAAAATATAACAAAAAAGATAAACGGTACGTCTATATAGAGAACTTCCCAAGAATGGATTGGAAATTGCTCTGGGTGGGTCACTGAGTGAGTGGTGAGTGAATATGAAGGCCGATGACACTTCTCTACACCGCTGTAGACTTCACAAACACTGTACACTTAGGCTACACTAAATGTATAAAAATTATTTTTCTTTCTTTGGTAATAAATTCACCTTATCTTATTGTAACTTTTTACTTCATTAACTTTATAATTTTAAACCTTTGAATCTTTTTAATGACACCTAGCTTAAAACATAAACAGGTTGTCCAGCTGTACAAAGGTAAGTTATTTTAAATTCTTATTCTATAAGCTTTTTTGATGTTTAACCTTTTGTTTTTACTTAAAAACTTGTTTTAGTGTGGGTGTTAAGGCACAGACACACCCGTTAGTCTAGGCCCGCACAGAGTCAGGCTCATCAACATCAGGGTCTTCCGCCTCCATGTCTTTTCTCACTGGAAGGTCTTCAGGAGCAATGACAGTCACTGAGCGGCTTCTCCTGTGATAACAATGCCTCCTTCTGGAATACCTCCTGAGGGACCTGCCTGAGGCTCTTCTGAGGGTGTCACTGTTTTTCAGAAATATCTCCATAATGGCTTTCTTATTTTGTTTTTTTCTACCACAGGTTGGCTTGTAAGCTGATAATGCACCGTGAACATGTCTCTCTATTAATGAAAATCTTCTGGTGTTGGGTCCCAAGTTTTCAAAGTTTTTAACGAGCTTGCTGAGGTCCATCATATCTTTTGCTAAATCCTTTACTGTGAATTTTCTTGGGAGTTCTTCTCCTGCAGTGCCCCTTTCTTTTGCCTCTTCTTCAGCTCTGCATTCCGGATCTAGCTTAATTAACTCATTAGACAATTCCTCACAAATTACCTCTAGCAGGGCCTCAATGTCATCCTTTTCAACGCCTAGGTTAAAGTTGTTTGTCACTTTGACCACGGCCTTGTTGAATAATGTGTGGCACTAAGGTGTTACTGTGGCCACCATATCTACAGGAATTTTTCAGCTCCATTATAAACTTACGGGACCACCATTGTGTATGCAGTCAAGCGTCCTAAATGTTGTTATATGGGGCACAACTGTATATACCGAGAGGTTCCCATTCACTACCAGTAAAATATATTTAGTTAAAACAGCAAAGAAATATAATTTATGGCAATTGACATGATAAAAATTGAATAATAAAAAGTTTTTGTTAGTGTATAGAAAATAGAAACTAATTCCTGGTGAAGTGCACCAGTTCAGCTATTTTGGAAAAAAAAACAGATATTTATTAACATTATGCATAGCCTGGAATCCCATAACTAGGTTATACGCCAGTAAAATCACACATGTAGTTTACAGGGAATGTATAATTTTGCAGTAATGAGAAGATAGAGATAAGTTAGAAGACCATAATTTAACAATAGATAAGCAAGATCTGAGATGGTAGAATACTGTGCCGTGATATGGTAGAATACTATACTATGTGGCTAGAAATATTAAACACAGATGATTAAAACAACATAGTTATATACCTCTAAAGCATAGTATTGTGTACAAAACATGATGAGGATGTAGAATGACTCGATCTCTTATACAATGATAAGTAAAATAATTCAGTCACTCTGGAAAAAAGTTTGGTAGTTTCTTATAAAAGGAAATTTTACTGCAAGATAGTTATACTTCTACATATTTATTCTAGAGAAATTAACACACATGTTTACACAAAAATCAGTATATAAATGTCCACAGCAATTTCAGCTTTAATAGCAAAGAAAGAAGCAATCTAAGTTATCTTCGAAAGATGAATAAACAAACTGTGATATATCCATATAACGGAATACAATTCAAAAATATAAAGGAACAAAATATTGATTCACACAGTTTTGTAATTATATTGGAGCAAAAAAAAAAAAAAGCCAATCTGAAAGGTTAGCTATTGTGTGGTTTCTTTTATGTAACTTTCTGCGTGTGACAAAATTATAGTAATAGAAAGCATATTACTGTTTGGGAAGGGTGTGATCATTAAGAAGAAGCAAAAGGAAGCTTATTTGTGATGATGAAAATGTTTTGTATCTGACTATGGTGGTGGTTACAAAAATTTACAAATGTGATAAAATTTCCTGAAATATACTGAAATGAAGAATGCAGGTAAAGCTGGTAAAATCTGAATAAGGTGTGTAGTATAGTTAATATTATGAAAAATGTCAAATACCTTAGTTTGATGACATAGTTTATTTTTTAAGACAATACCATTGGTGTAAACTAGAAAAAGAGTACAAATACATTCTCTGTACTATTTCTGTCTGTTCTTTTTAGTCTAAAGTTAATTTTAAAATAAAAATTTTAAATTTAAAAATAAAAAATAAAATTGGAAATTGGTAGTACTAAATAAAATTTACCAATTGATTCAGGAAATCTGATCTATCTACATAATACACATATATATATCAATATATAATTCTTTGAAACAGGAACATAGTGTCCTGGTTTTTCTTACCATTTTCTTAAATAATTTTGTCTCTTCGGTCAAGTTTAAAAAAATAGATATATGTATATATTCAATGTTTTATATTTTAATATAACATAGATACATATACCTATTTAAATATAGAATAATTTGTTTTACCTTGAAATATAAAATTGATCAGAGTTTTTTGTTTCTTCTAATATTTGAAATTAGCCACATAATTTATTGGTTTTATTAATTTTGCATTAATTCTATTAGGGTCTATAAAAATCATAATTATTTCCCAAATATATCAACAATTTTAATCAATACTAATCTTTTTCAATATTTTAGAACTATTTTCTGTTTTAGCTCATTAGCTGGTACTTTCAGAAAATGTAAAAGTGGTAAGATAGTAATGAAATAATACCAGAATACCTTATTCCAAATTCCACATTTCAACATTTACTTTTTGGAAATTTCTTTGAATATATGTAGAAATTCCTTACTAAAATCTTCCTTCAAGTTTCAATTCAAGATTACTTTTACTGAATGTCACGGATCTGATAAATAATGGTTATTGGAAATGCACCATGTTTCAAATGTGTTACTTTACTATAAATTTATTTTAATTGTGATGGAACTACGAAACATGGCACTGAGCTTGTAAAATAATTGCCTCATGCAGATTGTCTTTAGTATGAGGAAAATCAACTTGGCCATTGTATAACATATTCTAAAAAATATTGTAGTGAGTAAAGATCAGTCCCTCGGAACAATAACATATACATGCTGAGGCTGGGCATGATGGCTCATGCCTATAACCCCAGCACTTTGGGAGGCTGAGGCAAGTGGATCACTTGAAGTCAGGAGTTTGAGACCAGCCTGGCCAACATGGTGAAACCTGGTCTCTACTAAAAATGCAAAAATTAGCCAGATGTTGTGGCACATGCCTGTAGTCCCACCTACTTGGGAGGCTGAGGCAGGAGAATTGCTTGAACCCAGGAGGTAGAGGCTGCAGTGAGCCAAGATCGCACTACTGCATTCCAGCCTGGGCAACAGAGTGAGACTCGGTTAAAAAAAAAAGTAAAAATACACAACTCTTTTTAAAAATTATTTTACAACCAAACAGGATTCTTGGAGATTCAGTCATCTCCACTGCATTCTTAGCAAAATCTTTTGTTGGTATCTATACAAAGAATCATTTTACTTCTGTTGCAACGTGGCCTCCATTAAGTTAACACTTATTCAATCTTGGCCATAATCATCCATTAATAAAATTCCTACACTAAGTATTTTTGTCCTATGTATTGATAACTCTCCTCATAATAATTATTCACTGAATAATTAATTAAATATTCAGGAAAAATATTGATTCACTACTTACTCCAGATAAGTCATGGTACAGATTGGAAATTAAAGCAAAAGCAAAACAAACAAACATAAAGTGATAATTTTAAGTTGAAGAACTCTGTTACTAGGGATATTACAAATTAATAATTGCTACAATAGACATTAACAGTATTGAAGAGAGATTTGTTATTTAGACTAGGAGGTCAGAAACAAATAATGGTTAGAAATTGTGACCTGAAATAGGAACATGTTTCCTCTAGTGGAAATAGATATCATGGTGTTTGAAGTACAGTTAAAAAAAAAATGTGCAATGGTTTATATGCACGAGCACATAAATTGAGTTGTAAGGTTAATCATTAGGGTATACAGAATTAAGAGGGTTAGGTGACTGTACAGAATGAAATGTGCAAACCAGGTTTTATTTATCCACAGATTGATATACACAAGGTCTGTAAGCCAAGAATTTGAACATAAAATATTGAGGGGGAAAAGTACATCAGCTGTTAGCATCAGTGTAAGAGCCTGGAAACAAATGGAGAAAGCGTAAATGACAGGTCTTAAATTTTGAGTGGTTCAGATTATGAAAGAATCATTAATCTCTGAAAAAACGGATGGAAATGCTATCACAACACTGGGAAGACTGTCACTTAGATTTTAGTGCCATGAAGTCAGTATATCATTTTTGTTTTGTTTGGGGTAGGACTGAGTTTAGATAGGTCAAAAACGGTTATTGAAGGTTATCAATTGCATCAATCAGAAGCTGACCAAATAAGCTCCCCCAAACTAAATGGATTATAGCAACAGAGATGGTCTCACATTCAAGATCTGAAGATGGTTTGTGATTTAAACTGGGACTGAGGGAGACTTTAAGTGAGGCCATTGTTCTTCTCAGCTTGGCTCTAACCTGTGGGTGAGATTTCAGTCTGTTCCATGAGTCTCTCTCCTTTCTTGTGCAAGCAGCAACCTGGGGAAAGATCATCTCACAGGGCATACCTGAAGCTCAAGAAGAAAAACAAATTGCACAAGCACACGACCAGGCCCAACAACGATGGTAGAGGGGAGTGAATGCATGAGCTGAAAAACAATCCCGTCTATTATACCCAGAATAAGAAAAACTGGAAGAGAGAGTGATTTACAGTCTTTATTATTGTTTTTGGTCAATACTTAGAAATTAAATAGTTGAAATATCTAAAGAAGCACAATTGGAACTAGAAAGCAAAACCTATAGTCAGAATCTGGAAACACTGAAAAAAGTGTCAATTCAAAAGGCAATAAAATTGTTACAAAGCATAACATAACGAAAGGAGAGAAAGTATTAATGGGAAACATGTACATTAAGACTGAATGTATTGCACTTGGTTTGCAAAAGATGATATGGGACTGGGGGAAAAACATAAATAACTACTTCCAAATTGTTGTTCATTTATCAAAGATTTTAGAATCTGAACATCTGACAATAATTTAGAATGTGGAGCATTAGTGTCTCTGTTGTGAAATCAGGCAAAGGACAGGAATTCAGAATGTAGCAGCAATATACCACGGAACCAGAAAACGACGACTATAATTTACACTTTTCCTCCTATTTTGTCTTATGAAGTAATCATGGGTTTTCTTGAAATTTTCAGGTATTTCAAAGAATCACTGTAGTACTTCTGTGATGCCATTACAGATATATGAAAAGTACTTAAGACTACGGACCTAAGTTGGAAGGCAAGGTGGAGAGAATAAAGATGCTTGTTTTTCAATGTGGTATAATCAGTGATAACTACCTTTCATAATAAAATTCCTGCTATTGTGATACTTATTTTGTTTGTCCTCTTAAAAAAATTTACAGAAGAAATAAGTTATTCCACTTAGCTTGATAGCAAGACCCCAGTTACTATGGGAAACATTTAATTATACCCCAAACATAATGGGCCACAGGAAAAAAAGCATTTTGTAAAATCATATGATTTTATAATAATAAATATACCTTATTAAATAACAGTAACTTTTCCTGTCTAAATTTTGCTCAATATTATGATAGTAAAAGAAATGAGAAATCCACACAGAAACATGAAAGTAGACATAAAAAACACTCAAGGGGTAGATATGTGTTATATCTTAAGCTAGTGATAAACTTGAAAAGTAAAAAAATGAATCAGTGGCATATTGCTATAAGAACAATTTCTTAGTGCAGTAGCTGCTGCTACCAAGCCAATGAGATGCAGTTCAAAATTATTAAACTTATCATACATAATTCAAAATTACACTAAATTCAGCAACATATGAATGTAAAGAGTTATATAATTTTGTCAGCTAGCTGTGACTCCAGTTGTTAGACCAGTGACACTGACTATATCTTTTAAAGTGAATAGGCAAAGGTAACCAGGTTTACTTGGAGTTCTTTACAATAAGCAAAACAAATACAACTCACTGAACAGTGGAATTAAAGAAAGGGGAAAGATCACAAATGTATAATTGCCTCATTTTTCAAAATGGAATAGGCTGTGATAATTGGATACCAACTCGCATTTGAGCTAATACAAAGGTCTTCTATTAAGTATGAATTAATGGGGTGGTTTTGTTTTAGTGAAAGGACAGATGAGTTGAACAAATAAAATATAACATAGAGAGAGAAAACGCATTATCCAAATTTTTTTTTTAATTACGGATGTGTAATGGTAAAAACCAAGGTATTCAATGTTTTACTTTAGTCATTAGGCTCAATGTTTGCTATACACATATTTTCTCTGCTGGTAATAAATAGAGTAATTTAGTGTTAAGGAATAAATGTAATGAGTGAATGAAATTTATATGATAGACTGTGTCTAATTGAATGTATCACCAGCTGTCCATTCACTGTTCACTTGGCATGTAATCATGGTTAAATAATACACTGTTATTTTTATTAGGTTTATGTTTGTGAATGTACTATGAGATTTCTCTGTTCATAAACCTTTATATGATGCAGGAATATGGGCTATCTAATAAATATTATACCTTTGATTTTCTTATTAAATATTTTATAACTAAATTTCAATATGAACTTTTAGTAAACTGGCATCTATAAAGTTAACTATCATCTAGAAATGATTTAATCAATGAAAAATATTGAAGATGATATATTTCTTCTGTTAATGTTATAATTTGGGAACCTAAAAATACTATAAAGTACTGAAGTGGTGATTTATTTCCAGTTAAGAAACTGAAGTCATAATGTTATTATTACATAGCTACATGACTATATATCACTACATAATTAAGTGGATAGCATTTTTAATTTACAATTATTTTCTTTCTACCATTGTCATATCAAGAAATTTAATAAACTCTTGCTGATGATATGCTAAAAAACTGATGTTCAATGTTGTCATTATCACATTCATTATTAGAGGAATAAAATATTTTTAGAAGCCGTTTTTTCAATAAATAGTTAAATAATAATTAGTGTTAAAAGTTAAGTACTATCATATCTATTATAACATGCCATTTGCCAATTCAGAAGTCAATCTAATCCTCTAATTTTCTTTTGTCTGCAATTTCTAGTACAATGCCTGATTTTGTTTGCTGAAATTTTCTTCACACATATGCACACCCTGTACATTACACATGATACAAAGCTACTAAGAATAAATGTGAAATTATGCAGAAATTGTCCTCATTTTTCCATCAATGAGTGAGCCATTGATTGGATTTTTAGGTTAATTCCATTTGGCTTCATTTTAGTGGGTCATTATTGCCAGTTCTGTCAATAATTTCAACATCATTACCCTACTGTTCTATTCAATGTTTCTACAACCCTGAAAATGCTTATTACCATCCTGCTAGTAAATGTGTATAGATTTTTCAAACAGAAGATTGTCTCTGCTTCTCTCAATATTTCTCTAGTATTTTCTTTCATTAATTCCCTGGAGATATTAAATGTTGGGGTTTCTGCTCATGTTTGAATTTAAACATTTTAAATCTGATTCGGTTTTATGAAATTGGAGATAGCAGAGTTTTATGAAATTGGAGAACCCAGGTTACTCTTTTAATAATCACTCAAGTTTTCTATTTAATTGTGTTCCAAGGTTTCATATATTAAATGTCAGTAACCAGCACCAAAGTGCAGCAAGTTAACATTGAGTCTTAAAAGAGTACACTGATGTTTCAATAATAACAATTTGAAACTTCCTGATAACCTCAAATCTTATGTAATAATAAGGTCTTCCTTGAATGTGCTATTTAATTACTGACTCAGTCCCCACGGAAATACGGGGTTGAAGTATTTGAAATTAGTGTGTGTACATCTCTGTGTGTTTATGTATGAGAGTATGTGTGTCTGTGATCACAAACACACATATCCAGCTAGTAATCAGGTGGTGGATGTATATATACAACATATACACAACTGCCAATTGTGATAGTATAATAATTTGAAAAAAATAGTTTATTTGATATGATCTATGAAGTTAGGAATTTAAAATATGTTCTATTTAATAATAAATATTGGTTGAATTAATGGTTAACTGCAGTCATTGATAAAATTGTGACTGAATTGTATTACTTTAGATATGTGTCTCTTCATGTTTGGATTACCAAAAATCCTATAGTGTGATAAGGGGACCCTCCTTCACAGTTAAAGTTACCAGGCAGGTTTTCTGAGCCCTAGGCATTACTTATTATCTTCACTTCTAATGGAGACCTCAATTTTCAGATAAGATTTTTTTAAAAAAAGAAAAGCTAATTATTGTCTTTTAAAGGACATAAGCAAAAACCTTTTATGTGTGAAGATGGCTCCAAAGGTAACTGTAAAACTTAGTCCATTTGAAATGGCTTACAAGAGCCCCTTTTTTAACTTTAAACATCCTGTCTGATAAAAAGACACATAGAATGCTCACCCTTATTATCAACTTAGGCTAGGTTCAAAATGTCTTTCAAGCATATAGAAACAAAATATTGCCCCTTCCCACAAGGAAAAGAATTAATGTTCCCCACCACCATCCATTCAACCAGCGTATTGATTTTACTAAAAACTGGAACAAAAGGATCTCCCAAGAATCAATTACAACCAAAATAGAAAGACCCCTCTCAGGTATGTTAAAAAGCGCACTCTGAATGAAGAGACCACCCAAACAGGCTTTGTGTGAGCGACAAGGCTGTTTATTCACTCAGGCATGGATGGGTTGAGGCTGAAAATGGAGACAGCAGAAGATGGACAGATAGGAGTCGGTTTTCTAGGTTTGGCATAAACAGCGATAAACAGAAGTAACTTGAAGGCAGTTTTTTGCAAGCTGGGAGGGGACTGTAGGTTTGCAACCTGGGAGGGGGTTATAGGGTGTGGAGTCACGAGGTTGGCCAAGGTCCGTTACAAAGTCAAATGGCCTTGTCAATTGAGGCCGGAATAAGAAACAATAGAGGAATGTCTCAAGTTAGTTAGGCACTGCAGGGGTTGATTATTTCTTCCAGGAACTCATCTGGGGTATACATGTAGGTCACAGAGGTTACTACGCCGTTCATGGTGTGGTCAGACCTTACAAGGCGTTCAGTACTCCCACTGCTGTTAAACTTCAGGAAATAACTAGTTGTGTACATCTATCCAAGATTAAACCTATTTCTTATGAGTCACAGGCACAAAAGGAAGACACCACGACCTATATCTGTGAAACTTTGGAAGACCTCCCTTACCATTTAAAAGAATCAGCAGAGCCAGAAATAGTAATGTGAGGCTGTGAATACGAATAGAAGTATTAATTGTTCTCCTCTTTCTAATTGTAATACTTCTTTTCTGTTGCTTTGACCAACTGCCTCCTCCTGGGAAACATCTCTTTTGTCCTTGTTGAGGACAGATGCCACTCCAAAGCCCAATCGGACACCATGCTGCCACTGTTAATCCGGTTTGGTATCCCATTTACCCTGATGTAATGTGAGTGGGAAAAACTCTATAGAAAACATTTCAAAACTTAGAGTGGTAGGGAATCATCTTTGTAGTTGCTAGATTTGTCATCAACATTTCAGGATAAAAAGTTTTACCTTCTGGCCCATCCAAAAAAACTTATGGTCATCTCCCCAGACCTCCTAACTGACCATAGCAAACCCAAAGTACCCAGACTCTTACTTGTTAGGTGAAATTTTCCCCCAGCTTAACCAATTCCACGTGAACCCAACCCCACCACTACTACCTTGACTTGGGAATTTGCATATCTGTATCTCCACTGCACTAATGATTCTAATTTTTACACACACCATTTTTTAAATGACACAAAAGTGAAAGTTTCCATGTGATGCTTTAATTCAACTCTAATTGCCAAGATCCCAAGGCCACAGCAAAGTAAATGGGATTCTACTTTGAGTGAGAAGACCATATATGGTGCCTTATCGTGGACCAAAACATACAATGGAAAAAATCAACTGCCTAATCTGGGAAGGTGGAAGTACCATCCCTTTATGGAAAACAAAAATTACTCAACCAGTCGCATTAAAACAAGGGAAGAAGATTTCTATAGACCTAACTTGGCGGTGAAGAATAGACATCACACACCATCAGATCTGTAATTGTGCCCCCACTGGCCTCATATTTGTCTGTGGCCATAAATGGAAAAATGTTCACACCTTGTAACCACTCTGGGCTTGCAAGAGAACTACCTGTTCTTTTAGGAATAGCCTTCTCTTAAATATCAAACTTGCAACAGGGGTAAATGTATGTTGGCCACCCTTCCCCCTGTAGGAGTCATGGTCTATAACTCTATAAAACCTAGGAATACCAAAAGGAAATGAGCAGTAGGATCAATTCCGGTGGGAATCAGGGTGTCAACAGGACTGAAAGCACTCTGAGGTGGCTTTGCCTATCATGGGTCAATCCTAGAAATCTTGACTGAAACTCTCGATTTCTCAGTCACCAAGCACACGTCAGACACTAAAGGGAATTTAAGAGTCTCTAGACTCTTTGGCAAATGTAATTCTCAATAACAGACTAACATTGGGTTATTTACAAGCTACGCAAGGTAGAGTCTGTGCAGTTATGAATAAAACCTACTGCATACATATTAACAATCCGACAGGTTGAGATTAACATTCGTCTGATCTATGAGCAAGCTGCCTGTTTACATAGAGATAACCAGGCCCCAGATCCCAACTATATCTGGTCGACTATCAACAGTGCCCTCTCTTGGCTGGGCGCAGTGGCTCACGCTTGTAATCCCAGCACTTTGGAAGGCCAAGGTGCGACGATCTCTTTAGCTCAGGAGTTTGAAACCAGCTTGGGCAGCATAGCAAGATCCCATCTCTAAATAATTTTTTAAGTGCCCTCCCAAGTCACAGCTGCTTTATACCTCTTCTAGGACCTTTGATAGCTATCTTGTTATTATTAATTTTGGGTTATTGCTTGCTTAACCTTTTAGTAAAGTTTGCATCTTCCAAATTACAATTCCATGTAAAGACAATGCTGCCACAAGGCTTTTAACTCATCTCATCAACAGACCCCAAGAATAAAAGTATCCTGTCTTTGGGCCCCTTAGAGTTGGTATATAGAGATTTTTACTCCTCCAGTGCTAAGAAGGGCCTGTGACCATAAAATCAGCAAGAAGTAGTTACAGAAGATGAACCTCCACTCTCCACAGCCCCCTTAAGTTTATGGATAAGTATCAAATCTCTGAGGGAGGAATGAGGTAGGAGGTAGGACTTAATTACAGATCAAATTAAAGACTGGCTATACAAAGGAAGAGACACCAAAAACAACTCTCCATAAGGCACATCCACCAGTGCTGTGGCAGTTTACTATGCTGTGGCAACTTCCAGAATGACGGCCCCTTTCCATGACAATGAACAGAAAGTTACCACTCCTTTTCTAGAAATTTCTGAATAACCCACATCTTGATTTGCATGTAATTAAAGGTGGATATAAATATGACTGCAACAGTGCCCCTGGGCAACTGCTCTCAACACACCACCTATGGGGTATCGCTGCTCTGTAGGAGCAGTCACACAGCTGTAACACGGTCACCATAACAAAGTTGGTTTCTTCTATTTCCAGCTCACTCCTGAATTCCTTCCTGGGCAAAGGCAATAACCCTCCCAGGTTAAGCTTTAATGTGGGGGCTTGTCTTCCCTGCATCAATACCCTTAGATGTTTATCAAGGGGAAACAAAAAGATGTGCCTGTAAAGCAACTTGTACATGGATACTTACAATAGTTGAACCTGTAATAGCCCAAACTGAAAAAAGTCAAATGTCCAAGAGCATAAATAAACAAATAGTGCTATGATAAATGGCATATATGTAAAATGAAAACAAACAAAAGAATATACATACTGTATGATTCTAGTTTTATGAAATTACACAAAAAGCAAACAAATATATAATTACAGAAAACCATGCAGTGGTTCAGTGGTGGCATGGGTTCAGTGGGTGTAACTGTGATTGACAGCCATGGGAGAAGCACATGCGCTGATGAATATGTTCTATATCTTAAATGAGGTGATGGTCATATGATTGTATACATGTGTCATATCTCATCAAACTGTATATTTCAAATACGTGCGATATTAGTCTATTCTCACACTTATAAAGATACTACCTGAGACTGGGTAACTTATAAAGGAAAGATGTTTAATTGACTCACAGTTCTACATGGCTGGAGAGACCTCAGGAAACTTACAATCATGGTGGAAGGTGAGGGGGAAGCGAGGCACATCTTACATGGTGGCAGGAGAGAGAGAGAGAGAGCAAAATGGGAACTGCCAAACACTTTTAAAACCATCAGCTCTTGTGAGAACTCTCTCACTGTCATGAGGACAGCATGGGGAAACTGCCGTTGCGATCTAATCATTCTCCACCAGGTTCCTCCCTTGATACATGAGGATTACAATTTGAGATGAGATTTGGGTAGGGACATAGCCAAATCATATCTGATGCATTTTATTATGAATAAATTATATAGCAATATATATATAATGTATATAAAAGTGCTGGAAGAAAATATGGGTATAAATAGAGGAGGAGATGAGCAGTTCTGTAACCAAGATTTTTTTGGGGGGTGTTGGTGAGGCATAGCTCCCCCAAGAGAATGCTGTGGATTCTTGGTCTCTAATCTCTTAAGAATAAGAGAAGGGACCACTGCAGGTGTGCTGTATGCTTGTAAAAGTAAAACACTGGGCAAAAGAGGTGTTGCAGAAAGGTGATTTTATTTAGGTAGAGAAAAGAAAAGAAAAGGAGAAGAGAAAGACTTCCACAAAGAATGTGGAAGGGGATTCCATAAGGGAAATCCAGGAGGGGAAAGAGAGCTCCCACTATGTGGGAGGGGATTCCAGAGAGCTGGAAATCCAGTGTAGGTGAAGGAGCAGGGGAATTTATCCTGGGAGGAAACCCCACCTTCTCCAAGACCCCGGGCCAATGAAAGGAGTTCCTTAGAACTTGAACTTCCACTGGATTGATTGACTTTTAGTTTCTTCCCATAACTGCAAAATTCAAACATAAACTGTTAAATCTCCTGGATGGAGAGAGATGGGAGAGGGGCATGGCACTGGGAAATTCTTGCCCTTAAAACTATGCCCCCTCGTGGACCCGGAAAGAGAACATATTTCCTCAATTATATTTGGATATTTTAGTACTCCTTCCTCAGTAACTGATAGAAAATTAGCCATAATAATATTAGTAAGAATTCACGTATCTGTTAATCTCTACTAATAAAATTGGCTGAATTGACATCTATACTAAAATAAGCAACTGTAATAATCTTTTTAACTACACACAGAATATCATGATGATAAACATGATGCTAGACCACAAAACACAGGCTAGTAATTTTGAAAAGATTGAAATATTAGAGAGGATAATCTGTGCCCAGAAAATAAGCTAGCAAATAATAATTTTTATAATTATTTTCTAAATAATATTTTTTTAGAAAAAGTGATAGTAAAGAAAGTATGTGAAAATTATATAACACACTTAGTAAAAATTGGACAAAGGAAAACACACAAGTGAATTAGGAAATATTTTGAACTGGGTGATTATGAATACAAAAATACAAAGAAACAAAATGTGTCCAATGAAGCAAAAGTAATATTTGAAGAGAAATTACCCTGTTTAAATTTTTAAGAGAAATCAGTAATGTACATTTCCATATTAAGAACCACCAAATATCAAATTATAATAAATTAGTTGTAAAGGGAAATACCAAATAGAAGAGAAATCAATGAAATAGAAAATAAACAAGCCCAAATGTGTTTTTTGAAAAACAAATTAACAAAAGCAAATAAGACCAATTAGTAATGAAAGTTTACAAACACACAATAACAATATCAGAAAAGAAAGAGGAAATAATACAGGCTCTACAGATATTAAAAAGATAATAATATATAATGAATAACTATTTGCCAATAGACTTGACAACTTAGAAGAAAATGATAAATTCTTTGAGAAGCACAACTTACCAAACAAAACACAATATAAAAAAGATAAAGAGCAAGCAAGCACCAAAACTGGGGCTTAGCCTGGGAGGGTTATTGGCTTTGCCCAGGAAGAAATTCAAGGGTGTGAAGGTGGTACAATAAAACAGACTTTTTGAACAGCAGTGTTAAAGCTGTGTGACTGCACCTGCATAGGCAATGTGTAGGGAGACACAGCTCAGGGGCAGTGTTGCAGTCATATTCATACTCACCTTTAACTACATGCAAATCAAGATGTGGGTTATTCAGAAATTCTAGAAAAGTGATAATAACTTTTCAATTATTATCATGGAAAAGTGCAGTAACTTCTAGATGTTGCCACAGCAATGATAAACTGTCATGGCGCTGTTCGATGTGTCTCATGGACAGTTGTTTTTGGTGTCTCTTCCCTATTTTAGCCAGTCTTTAATCTGGTCCAGAGTTAAGTCTCATTTCCTACTTCCATGTTATTATATAAAAGAAGTGTATATTAATATTATAACATCAGCAGATAATTAAAATTTTAAAATATGTCAAGTTCTTTTTCAAACTGGTTGTGCCATTTTGATTTCCACCAAAAATGTGTGAGAGTACCTGTTGCTTCACATACTGACAAACATTTGGCATTATCAGCCTTGTAAATTTTGTCCAGCCTTATAGGTATATGGTGGTAACTCATGTGGATTTACTTTTTGTTTCTGTGATACCTAGAGTTGTTGAGAATTTTTATGCTTATTTTGGCCATTTGAATATCTTTTATTAATTGTTCAACTGTATTGCTCATCTAATTGGTTTGTTAAATTATCATCTGTAGGTAAGAGATATTTATACATTATTCATATTTATAGTATACCATATAAATATGACATACTTCACTATAAGTATATAAAATCACAGTAACACAAATATAATAATGTTGGCCAGGCACGGTGGCTCATGCCTGTAATCCCAGCACTTTGGGAGGCTAAGGTGGGTGGATCTTCTGAGGACAGGAGTTCAAGACCAGCCTGACCAATATGGTGAAACCCCATCTCTACTAAAAATACAAAAAAAATTAGCTGAGTGTTACGTCATGTGCCTATAGTCCCAGCAACTTAGGAGGCTGAGGCAAAAGAAGTGCTTGAACTTAGGAGGCAGAGATTGCAGTGAGCCAAGATTGTGCCATTGTACTCCAGCCTGGGGGACAGAGCAGGATTCTGTCTCAATAATAATAAGAAGAACAGCATTATAAATTACTGTTATTCAGTACATCATTGTATTAGTTTGTTCTCATGCTGCTAATAAGGACATACTCAAGACTGGGAAATTTATAAAGGTAAGAGGTTTAATGGACTCACAGTTCCACAAGGCTAAGGAGACCTCATAATCATGGTGGAAGATGAATGAGGAGCAATGTCACATCTTTCTTGGTGGCAGGAAAGAGAGCATGTGCAGAGAAACTTTCCTTTATTAGACCATCAGATCTTGTGAGACATATTCACTATCATGATATCAGCATACGAAAGACCCACCCCCATGATTCAATTACCTCCCAGCTGCTGCTTCCATGGCACATGAGAATTATGGGCACTACAATTCAAGATGAGGTTTGGGTGGAAACACAGCCAAACTGTATCAATCATTTATATTTATATTAATTTATTATATCAGCTTGAGTTTCTTCCATGTTCTTGTCTCAAAAGTTGCACAGTGTCTCCCTGGTTTTGTGTATTCATTTGTATTAATCACAGCTTTTTTTTGTTTAATTATAAGTTCTGTGATAAATGTGCTGAACATGCAAGTTTGTTCCATAGGTATACAGGTGCCATGATGGTTTGCTGCACCCATCAACCCATCATCTACACTAGATATTTTTCCTAATGCTATCTCTCCCCTTTCCCCTATCCCCAGACAGGCCCTGGTGTATGATGTTCCCCTCCCTGTGTCCAAGTGTTCTCATTGTTCAACACCCACTTATGAGTGAGAACATGCAGTGTTTGGTTTTGTGTTCTTGTGTTATTTTGCTGAGAATGATGGTCTCCAGCTTCATCCATGTCCCTGCCAAGGACGTGAACTCATCCTTTTTATGGCTGCATAGTATTCCATGGTGTATATGTGCCACATTTTCTTTATCCAGTCTACCATTGATGGGCATTGGGTTGGTTCCAAGTCTTTGCTATTGTGAACAGTGCCGCAATAAACATACGTGTGCATGTGTCTTAACAGTAGAATGATTTATACTCCTTTGGGTATATATGCAGTAATGGGATTGCTGGGTCAAATGGTATTTCTGGTTCTAGATCCCTGAGGAATCACCACACTGTCTTCCACAATGGTGAACTAATTTACACTCCCACCAACAGTATAAAAGCGTTCCTATTTTTGTTTTTATAATCCTTTTTTTATGATTTAGCTGCTTATCATTTCAATATCATAGTGGTTGCAGTAGACAGAATATGTTTCCTTAAATTATTATACCGTAGTTTGTGTTAATATTATTCTACATATTTTTAACTTTACATAAAATATGAAAAATTTTCAATAGTATAGTTTCATTCATCTATTTTTGTCTTTTGTGTTATTATTATGAATTACATAGATACACATATAAATTGCAGAATGATGTCACAAGTTTTCTTTTAAAAAGTCATATGTTCTTTAAAAATATGAGAAGAAAAATAAGCAGGCATATTTATCCTCATATTTTTCATTTTTTGTTGTTCATTACTTCCTGAAGACTTGAATTTCCACCTTTTGTCATTGCATTTCAGGCTAAGGATGATATGTTATGTTTTCCTAGTGCAGAACTAGTGACAATAAATTCTTTTAGTCTTCCTTTAACTAACATTTTCTTTAGTTTGCTTTCAATTTTGATGAACACACCAAGTATGTGTCAAATTATGGGACAACAAATATATTGTGTTCCAGCTTTGAAATAAATTCATAATGAAAGGGAAAATGAATTATTTCAATTCCTTCTAGTAAAAGTCAATAGGATTGACACATTTAATTTCCATTAAAGCACTTAGTAAGTTTTTGCTTGTTTGTTTACATTCCCTATCTACTCCCTTTCTATCCTCTTTTAAAGCCAATCTGATCAAGATTTAACCACCATCAATTCATTCAAAAAGCTCTCCTTTCAGTCACTAATGATGTTCACATTTTGTAAAATCTTTTGGCAAAATTACTACTCATCTTTCTCAACCTCTCAGCAGAATTTCAAACCATTGTCCTTTTTGTCCCCCAAAATATATCTTCATGGACTTCTGAAACAGTGCTGTGCTTGTTTATTCCCTACCTCATTAGCTCCTACTTTTAACTCACTGTTGGTGATCTTCCGCTTCCTCCTACCATTACCTTTGCACAAAGTGTTTGTTTGTTTGTCTGTTTTGTTTTTTTCTAGGCAGGTGACAGTGCAGTGGTTGCAACCAATGAGTATTTAGCAAAGGGACTTTATTATCTAAAACAAGTAAACAGGACAGCTGGAATAAATCCCCACATCATAGCCTCTCTGAATAAAGGTGAAAACAGGGCTTTTATTAGGTTGATTAGCTGAGTCATTGTATCTAGAGGTGGTGTCAAGGCAGCACAGGTGCCGTCATCAATTGTGTATCTATATAAGTCACAGTTACCGCTAACAGTGAACAAGCTGTTCCCTGAGTGGGACTTTTAGTACAGGAATGAGGAGAGTTTACCGAAGTTCATCTTCAATTCAGGCATCTTTGGATTCAACTAGTTTTTATTTTACTTATTCAGGACTGAGCGTCTTCCTCTAACTTTTCTGAAACAACAGGAACTGGAGATGAAACAGTTGCAAGTGGGTACTATTTCATTCTGTGTTCTAGAAAATCTCTGGACTGGAGGTTGGGAGGTTGTACTACTTTTTATATATATATGTATTTTATTGCATTTTAGGTTTTGGGGTACATGTGAAGAACATGCAAGATTGTTGCATAGGCACACACACGGCAGTGTGATTTGCTGTCTTCCTCCCCATCACCTATATCTGGCATTTCTACCCATCCTGTCTCTCCCCAACTCCCCACCCCTGCTGTCTCTCCCCAACTCCCCACCCCTGCTGTCCCTCCCCTATTTCCCCCTGACAGACCCCAGTGTGTGATTCTCCCCTCCTTGTGTCCATGTATTCTCATTGTTCAACACCCACCTATGAGGGAGAACATGTGGTGTTTGATTTTCTGTTCTTGTGTCATTTTGCTGAAAATGATGGTTTCCTGGTTCATCCATGTCCCTACAAAGGATGCAAACTCATCGTTTTTTATGGCTGCATAGTATTCCGTGGTGTATGTATGCCACATTTTCCCTGTCCAGTCTATCATCGATGGACATTTGGGTTGGTTCCAAGTCTTTGCTATTGTAAACAGTGCTGCAATGAACATTTGTGTACATGTGTCCTTATAATAGAAGATTCTTTTATAATATGAACAATTG